>PUFA01000783.1:0-85873 GCA_003508835.1 Eonycteris spelaea
CCAAGGGACATTAGTTGTGATGGGACTCACATTTTAGTCTGGGGCTTCTGCTACTCCTTCTTGCTGTTGACGTGTGCCTTCTAGTGGTCTTTCTCATGTTATTTGCTGCTGCTGCTGTTTTTATTTTCTGTAGTATGGAAAGCCAGATTATCAAACTTGCTAGAATGGTATACCGAATAAAAGAAAATTGGCACCGAATGAGAGCATTTTCATGATGCATAAAGTAGATGAGATTTAATGGGTTGAGTTGTGACATTTAGCTACAGAAAGGTATTTTTGCTTACTTTCTGGTTCTTAGACTTAATTGTTTGTGATTGTTGGATAACCTAATGCTGTAAGGTTATCTGAAAAATGAGTTGGTAATTTTGGTAGTAAAAACATCACGGAGAAGGTCACAGTCTTTAAGACAGGGCATCTTGATGACCTTGTGCTGCATTCTCATGGCATCTAGATTACCAGATGATAAAATCCAAAAGGAATTTATTAGAATATCATAATTATCTTTTATCCTTTCTGGTGTGAGAAGCATATTTTTGCAAATGTATACATATACAAATGAAAAGGTTTAGAGGGTAGATTTAAAATGTCTTGCAGAAGGTAGTGCCAATTAAGTAATTACCCACAACTTTTAATAACACTGCTAAAGATTAGGAATTTTAATTAGCATATAATTAAAATTATATGATATTTTATCAAAAGGGTAAGCAAAAAAGTAAGGAGTAAAATGTTTTTCTAATATTAAAACTTTAATTTTCTCTAAGTCTCACATCATTAGATATATACTTATGTAGATGAGATGAAGTGATTTTCACTGTTTTGAAACTTGGAAACGACTTCATATAGCTTTTCAATGAATGATAAAGGTATGGGGGGTGTTACCCAATTTTCCTTGTTGCTTTGAAAATAAAATAGTATTTACAGTATATATTACAGTTTGAAAGTGTGGGATTGAGGGGATTTTAGCAGTTTTCTATTCTCATCCATCCAGGATTACATTCAAAACATCCAACACGTATTATGTATACAGTAAGAATGCTATAAATCAAGATGGCTGTTATTTGGGTTAAGAACAACTGAACAATATCTGATTAGTGCTCCAAAGTAACACCCTAACCATGGTCAAATTCCATGATCTTAGTTTGGATTTCCTCAAAATAGAAATTTTAGTAAATGTTGGGAGATAGCTACATTAACTATTGGAGCCATGCTTTTTTTGTTGTTGTTGTTTGAAATCACATTCTGTTGATTTATACGATCTAAGTTTTCAAGAACAGGTTGACATGACAAAAGCCCCGATAAAACAGACATAATTTCTTTAGTTTTCAAAAAGAGATTTACGTTTGGCTTGTGAAAAATCTATGGTAAAACAAATACTCTCAGTTTTGGTACTAATGGGTAGACTTGTGTTTTTACTATTTTATTTCTTCATTTCTTACAGGGAAAGACTTGCATTCTTTATACCTATTTATATTTACAAGTACAAGCTTGTCTTGAAATAAGCCCCCAGATAATTTCAGTCTTTTTAAGTAGCTTATTTGTTAGTTTTTCCTAAATTACGACTTTTTAAATACCAAAAGGTTAATAGTTAATAGCCCTGACAAACTGCTTTTACAAAGTATTTATGTAATATAGTTAAAATACTTTTCTTCCCAGGTGGAGAAAATTAACATAAGCCAAAAGTTTGAAACTATACTGTTGCTATTTGAAATATAAATGATTGCATTGTTACAAAAAATTTAAATGTTCTAATTAGAATATGAAGAGATTTAAAAAATTGCATCTTTTCGGGAATAGAAACCACACTCTTTTCTTCTGAAACTCGGACTTGTTTCCATTACATTAAGGTGTTTCTGATTATTAATATTTACTTTTTTTGAATTGTTTGGTTTATGGTTGATAATATTAGTGTATTTTAGATTTTAAATCTATTCAATGGTTACACACTTTCTTATGCTTTAAATTAAAAAAATAAATGAAAAAGCTCAATGTTTCTTTTTTTTCAATTAATGTTGTCTCTCTGGCTTTCACAATTCTTTGGATTTTTTTTTATTGGTGTACAGAGTTGGATTAATCATAAGCCTTGCTTCATAACATGCTCTCATCATTGGTCCATGCATGGCCCATGTTGATTTACTTAGTATTTAATTATTTTTTACTTTCTTCAGATGATAATGTTGACCACTTTTAAGACCTTGCATTGCAATTTGATGAATTTTCTTTGAAATTCTAGAAAAGTGTTTCTCCATTTCAGCTCAAACTTGCTGCTAAAGCTTCTAAATCTGAAAAGGAAATGGACCAAGAATATGAAGAGAAAATGGTAAATATATTCTTGGGTAGGATAGTGAATATTTAGCTGTTTTTTATAGAGGAGATATGAAAGATTAAAAATACATGTGTATATATAATTAATACAGGATCACAGATTTCAGAATTGGAAAGTAATTTAATATATAGTCCATCATAGATTTTTGTTGAATAAATGAATCTCCTAATTTTCAGATGAGGAAATAAAAGATCAGAGAAACTATATGGAATAGTTGAGACTAGAAGCCACATCTCTTCATTTTTGTTCAGCACTCTTTACCCCTAATAAGGGGTTTTTGCTAGAGATAGTTTATCCATTAAGTGAAAATATCAGTGGCAATATCAATAGGCTGAAAGAAAGCAGGTCACAAAGGAAGACTGATTTTTTTTCTCCCTCTCTCCGTGCTTTGGATATATGAATGAATGCTACACACTTTGAAACATGTAATATAGTAATATGTTTTCTTGTTTAAGCAGCATAATTTTAGTTATGCCCACCTATTGCTTTGCTATACATTTAATTTTTTATTTTTTAGCCACTAAAGTCCACATTTTAGCTTTAATTTAACCAGATTTTTATGCTTTGGGATTTTTAAAGACTAGCGAATTTGGTTAACTCAAAAAAGAAATTAACAGGTAGGTGGAAGTGAATTTTTTTAATATTATAAAAATAAATAGAGGTGAAGTTCATTTTTTGTTTTTTGATAGTGATTTTGCAAAACTCCATTCCTTAATGTTTTAAGGCCACATCTAACATAGATAGTTAATGTTTTAACAACTCTAAAAACAACATTCCAGTAAGGATAATGAAATGGAAAAGTTTTGTCAAATGCTTGTACTTATGTTAATGAACTTTTATAAGTTTCTGGTGTTATTAATTATGCATCCTTCATTAGCAATCAAATATCCTCCACCTGGTAGTTACAAAGTGGAATCAAAAAGTCTTCATTTTTTTAAAAATGTAGAATGATGTATATGCATCTTTGGATCTTTTAAGATTTTATAGTGAAAGTTGCATTTATATGGTACAAGTTATATGACCTTGTAAAACTTGAGAAATTATATCAATTTTCAGTATTTCACTTGTGTGTGTATATTTTCCCCCAAATCCTGCTCACTTTGAGGAGAAACTCATATAATATTAGCATAAAGCATAATTTTCCAGATCACTGTAATAGAAGAGAGAAATGTTTTTTTAATTTCATTACTGTACCATGACTTCGAAAATAATTTGAGACAAATGAGACTGTTGTAAGATTTCAGTTATTTCTAGATACAGCTTGAAAATCCTTAAGAGTTCAGTTTATGCTGTTCATATCATAACATTTCTACATTTACGTACATTATATATTATAATTTTGTTAACGGTTTAGGAAAAGAAAAGCATTATTGCTTAGAAAGAGGATTTATTTTTTATCCCAACTCTTTAAAGGGTACTTCCTATTGGAGTGTTTACTAAGTCTGGCAGATCACTTGGCATTTATTCAAACTAGTTGAAAATACCATTTTCAAATTCTGCTGCCTATTAGCTGTGGGATCTTGAGCAAGTTACTTTCTACCTCAGTTTTATCATCCATAAGATGGGGATAATACTAGTACCTATCTTATAGGTTCATTAAGAGAATTAAATGGGTATGTTTAAAGCCTAGAACATAGCACAAATTAAGTACAATATAAATGTTTGTTAAATAACTTTGAATGAACAAAAAGAAAATCATTACTTTTGTTTTGTAAATTAGAAAGCAGACCGAGCGAAGAGATTTGAATTTTTACTGAAGCAGACAGAACTTTTTGCGCATTTCATTCAACCATCAGCACAGAAATCTCCAACATCTCCTTTGAACATGAAATTGGGACATCCTCGAATAAAGAAAGATGACAAGCAGAGCTTAATTTCTGTTGGAGAGTATGTCGGCATCTCTCTCTCTTTTCTCCTTTCCTCTCTTTCTCCTGTCCCCCTTTCTCCCTCCCCTCGTACACCTCTTCTCTCCTATTCAGTATAATTTTCTGTTCAAAAAAACAAGATTATTGTCAGTGCAAATGTTTTGTAGGCAGGTTTTTTAATTTTTTCTCGCTAGCAGTCAACCAGTAAAAATGTCGGCTGGTTCTACTAACTTCTAAGCAAGACTCTAGATAACTCATTGCTTTTTTCATAAAAGATATTAGCAATGTATGCTGACCTAACTGACACCTTAGCATTTTGTTGAATGCGGAGGTGTTCTTTTTCATTTCAGTTACCGCCACAGACGCACGGAACAAGAAGAAGATGAAGAGCTACTCTCGGAGAGTCGTAAAACTTCTAATATGTGTGTGAGATTTGAAGTGTCACCTTCTTGTATGTACTTAATTATGTTTTTTTTTTTAAATTTGGTTTTAGAAAAATTTTGCTTGATTTTATTAATGAACGTATGAGACATCACTGATTTTTTTTCAGATGTGAAAGGAGGACCCCTGAGAGATTACCAGATTCGAGGACTGAACTGGTTGATTTCTTTGTATGAAAATGGAGTCAATGGTATTTTGGCTGATGAAATGGTAAGGAGTTGGAAGCCCCAAACACATTCTTAGTTATCAGTTTTTCTGTAAATTTGAAAACCGGTGCTGAACTGCCCCTCTGAGGCCTTTATTTAGTTATTATAACATAAAAGGCATTTGTAAAGCCAATTGTTTTTTGGAGTAACTTCTAGAACATATACTTTCACTGGCTGTGAAGTTATTGAGATTTCCTCAAACGTTATAAAAAATCTTGTGCTTTTGTTTTTGTTTGCACTTTGGCTTCCAAGAAGCCAAAATGAATGCCGGAATGGAGCATCTGTGTAACTTTTAATGGTCTGCTCATTGTGTCCTTTGTGCCTTTTCCTATTCTTTTCCTTCTAGTCTTAGTTTCCTGGGTCCTTCTTTATTTCTATTTCACTACTAATTATGTTCCACATTTTCATTGTAGGACACCAGAAACATGTTTTCATTGTAGGCTATCTGAAATCTTTTTGAGAATGAGATGGGGTATATAAATGAAACACCAAATGAATAAATGAATGAATAAATCAAACAAACAGTTGAATGCAGGTGTGAGTGAATATAAATGTCTTTATGTATGAGCAATCAGAAAATAAATAGATGGAATAAAGAACAAAACAGTAAAGACCAACATTGAGTCTTGACAGTTGAATGCCAGGTGTGGGGGTTAGGAAGTAAGCCAAGCAATGGTATATAAATAAAAAGATCCAAGAGAAAAAGGAAGTCTATTTAAGATGCTGCTTTAATAGATCAGGGGAGTATACCAAGGCCTAGATTGTTGTTTTCAGGCCAGATGACTAAGATGGGATTTAAGAGAGGGCAGGAGGAGTTCTAGATCTATATGACCCAGTGATACTCATATTTATAAGACTCCTCTTGGCTGCAGCCTGTCTAAACACGAAGGATCAAAAGATCCTTCATATTGAATTTATGTTGACATCAGACGAGATTTAATTACTAATAAGGGGAAGACACTTTAAAGATTATAGAAAATTTGGAAAAAAAGACATAATCAAAACTAAGTTATAATTCTGTTACCTGGAAATAACCACGGTTAACATTTAGGCATATTTCTTTTTATTCTTTTTCCTTCAGATGTATTTATTTTGCATAGTTGAGATCATTGCACATATAAGTGGGTATTCTGATTTCTTCATATTCATATTTTCCACATACTTAAAATATTTTTGTAAAAAATTGTTAATTATGGCATAATATTTAACCTAGGGAGGTACCAAATTTTATTCATCTCCTCCCTTATTGCTGGTCATTTGGATTGGTTGATGTACAATGTATATGTATATAGTATATATTGCATTTATATGTAGTATGTATCGGTTGGTGTGTACATGTGTATGTGTATATATATAGTATATGTAGTATATAATAATGCTATTATGAGAATTCTTGTATTTTAATTATTCTGCACCTTTCATTATTTCCATAGAATTACTAGAAGTGGAATTACTTGATTAAGGAGTATTAACATTTTAAGCTTTTGATGCATAGCATCCGTAAAACCTGTCTCATTAAGTGACGTTTCAGAAGGATAAGCCCTATGAAAATAGTTTTAAGTTTAAAACTATTATGAAAGAAAATATATACCTTGCATAGAGATAAAGCCAGAAACTGTTTTAAAAGGCAGTGCAGCATAGGACATTGTTCCCTTTCCTATGGGTTAGGTGGTTTTTGTTCATTGGTGTTAAATATATTATTTTAAAAAGTCTACTGGACTAGGTAATCTCTAATGTTCTTTCCAGCTGCAGAGTTCTTTTATGTTTAGTTCTTTTTCAGTTTCTTTAGTCTTCAAGGGTGTGAGATGCATATATAGAATCATATGCCCCTTGAGATGCATAGTCTGAATATTTCATGCCTGGGCTGTAGTAATGTTGGGGACAATAGGAAAGAAAGACTGGCGTTTAAAGCAGTCTGGTAAAGGAAATGGGTCTTTGGGAAATGCATGCTCTAAATTCATAATTTTGCAACTAGTTGAAAAAATTATATAGGAGTTATTTGGGATACTTTAGGAGTAAAAATATCCCAAATAGAAAGTGGCTTTGTTGAGCCACTTTCTAATTGCAAGTTCTTGATTTCTCTTTATGCTCACAGTAAGTATTGAATTGGAATGATTATTCACTTTGAAAAATAAGGTATTTTAACTTGTCCTTATGTAAGACAGTTGGCAAATATCTTTTGTATTGTTGTTACTAACAAAATGTTCCATTAAATAAAATGTGTTTATGGAGTTTTTTCTTTGTGATGATAATGCAGGGTCTTGGTAAGACTTTACAAACGATTGCTTTGCTTGGTTACCTGAAACATTACCGAAACATTCCTGGACCTCACATGGTTTTAGTTCCAAAGTCTACTTTACACAACTGGATGAATGAATTTAAACGATGGGTCCCATCTCTCCGTGTTATTTGTTTCGTTGGAGACAAGGATGCAAGAGTAAGTGAGAAACAGGTTTTAAAAGACAATCAAGAATAACATTATTTCTGGGGTTAAGTTGCATATTATTGCCATAAAAGACATTTAAGTTGACTACTGCTACTAAATAACACTTTAGTGCTTAGACACTATGTTTTAGGCTCTGTCATAAGTACTTTTTATACATTTCATTCTCACAGCACTTCTATGTGGTAGATGTATTACCTATTAATAACAGACAATCCCTTTATGCTTATCTGTGTTTACTTTTAATTAGCTCATTAACCTAAACATTTTTGAGTTGCACTTTTAAGTAACTTTATTTAAAAAAAAACTTAATTTTTATAGTGTACATCTTATCAGTGACTCTGTCATTTGTGTTATTTGACACCAGAAATGTGTAAATTTGCATGACTTTATGTTTTATGTTTAAGATTTTGACTTTCAATTTTGACTTGTATGTATGCACACACATGTGCATACACACACGTGCATACACACACGAGTGGAACCTTTTCTATTTGTACAGAGAGTCTTGTGTTTGTGTTTACACATAGACACAGCTTTCAGCTTTGGTCTTCAAATAGAAAAATACATGTCCATATACATTCTTAGGTACTATTAGAAACTCTGGGCTCTTGTGTAACCTTCCCATTGGTCAATCTAGTAGGCTACAATTATTTTAGGACTGTAGAATTAATCTAAAGATAATAACTTATGCAAAAATGCCAAAACTAATAATCGGCTTAGAAAGCATATTATTAAATTTTGTGTTTATTTTGCCTCCAGAAAGCATAGTGTAGTGCAGTGGTCCCCAACCTTTTTGACACTGGGGACCAGTGCTCCTATGAGAATCTAATGCCTGATGATCTGAGGTGGAGCTGAAAGTAGTGATGCTAATGCTGGGGAGAAGCTACAAATTCAGAAGAAGCTTCACTTGCTCACTGGCCACTCACCTTCTGCTGTGCAGCCCAGTTCCTAACAGGCCATGGACTGGTACTGACTAGTCCGTGGTCTGGGGGTCATGGATCCCAGTTTAGAGTATAAAGATTTATTCTACTTTACATATTTAGATAGGGTTTCAAAATATATTCTCAAAAGAATGGCAGCATAATGAATTATGTAATTTTCTTACTTTGCTTGAAGAAAAATTACTTAAATTTATTTAAATTTAACTTATAAGTGATTTAAATATTGAAATGTTGAACTCATAAATTTAGAATTACCAGCTTGATTCTGCCTTATGTCTAATATTTCCCAGTAGTAGATTAGCAACTTACAACTATTTCTGATCACTTTATTATTTAATGTAATACCACTCCTTAGAAAACTTTGTATATATGCTTTGCTGGAATGATTTTTTTGAAATTATGAGCAAGAGAAATATCTAGGCTTATGTTTTCATGATGTCTCAGTGAAAATGTATGTCATTGGTTTTCAGTTTTATTATATGGAGTCCGAGGGTTTCATGAAGTATCTCTGAAGTATTTCATAACTTTTAAAGAAGGAGTAAATATATTTAATTTGTCACTACCCTATCTCTACCCCATGGGAAGTTAGGATTCTTCTGGTTGAGTAAAACATTTCTTAGTTTTGAAAATCACTCTTCGAAATCAGTGTTTTTCAAATTAACCACTCATTAATAGATTAGGAATTAATCTTAGTGTTTGGTGACAACAATTTTTAAAAACATTGAGATGGAAAATAGTGTTTATATACAGTCAGGATACATGTTACTTATTTCTGTACACATACATTTGAAAATGTATGTGTATGCTCTATTACAACTTAAAATATAATATAATTTTACTGAGGGCCATGGTAAAAAGAGTTTCAAAACCATTGATTATTAATTATGTAAATAACATGCCATATTTAACATTTAGAGATTGATGTTGGTTTGTATAGAGATAATCCAGATCTTTATGTATAGACAGATTTAAACCTTGGTCCCAGATGGGATAGGTATATTGGGGTCTTTCTGGTTTTCTGGCTTACTATAAACATTTTATTAGATCAATATTTTAGTAAAAATTTTGAGGTTACCAGTCAAGATGGTAGAGTAGGTAAATACTGCTTGTCTCTTCTCACAACCACATTAAAAATTACAGCTAAACTAAGGAATAGCCGACACTGGGAGTCACCTGAAGTCTAGCTGAACAGAAGTTGTACAACCGGGTACACACAGAAGAGGTCACCTCGAGACCAGTAGGAGGGACAGAGAAAAAAATGGGCAGGTCCCACACCTGTGTGTGGCACTGGAGAATAGGGAGAAACAACTAGGCTGTAGAGGTCCCCTGGAAGAGTGAGGGGTCCTGGCGCCACACCAGGCTCCCCAGGCCAGGGTTCTAGTGCCAAGAAGAAAGTCCCACAACTTCTGGCTGTGAAAACCAGCAGAGATAGTGGTTGAGTGAGACGGAGAGCCAAGGGAGTCGCAGACTCTTAAGGGGTCCGCGCATGGACTTTATCAGTGACAGACTCACTAGCTCTGAGCTCCAGCTCTAGGGTAGCAGCTTGAAATGTACCAGGGACATATAGGGAGGAACTGAGTTGTCTGGCTTCAGGGTGAGGGCTAGAGGGGCAGATTTCTCTCAGATTTAAGTGCTGGTAGATGGCATTGTTCCTTTGTTGAGCAGTCCCTCACCTGGCTTACAGACCAAGGTGGTTGCCATGTCTGAGTCTCCATCAAAGTAGCTAACCCTGGTTGACTTCCCTGGTGATTCCCTGAGACCTGCCACTCCCAAATTACAGGCCTACTGAAGCCACTTCCAGTGGATTTTCCACACAAATAGCCTGTATTGGCTCATACTATGAACTTTCCTAAAAACTCTCAAAGGTTCACAAAACCTAAGCAAGCAGCATCTATCCTCGGCATGCACTGTACCACTTGCTGAGCAGCCCCAAGCCTGGCATTAGTGGCAGCTGGCCTCAGATCGCAGCTTTGCCTCTCGAGGCAATTCCAAGCCCAGCATGGGTGGCGGCCATCTGTGGAATGCTTGCTGGTGCAGGTAGGGTGGCCCTGGGCAGTACACAACCTGCAGCTCAACTCTGCCCGCTGTGGGGCCCCAGCCTGCAGGCCCAGCAGCTGGCTTTGTTCTGAAGCGGAGTACCACCTGAGGTCAAATCTGAGGACGGCACACTGAAAGGGCAGGCAGAGCAGGCACCAGAACCCTGCTAAAGCGAATCCTGCTCTGTAGGGTCAGCCCCTGCACAACCGCTCCTTCACTGGTCCTGACCAGTCATCACAGACAATCAGCCTGAGGGTCAGTCCCTCCCACTGATGAGCACACAGCAACCAAGGCTTAACTACAACAGGAGGGCAAACACAACCCATACAAGGGACATACCTGCAGCACCTGGCTCAGGTGACCAGGGAAGACTGTGCCACTGGGCCCTACAGTACACATACTACATAAGGACACTCTACTAAGATCAGGAGACATGGCAGCCCTACCTAATAAACCAGAAACAAGCACAAGTAGGTGGCCAAAATAGGAAGACAAGAAAACATGTTTCAAATGAAAGAACACAACAAACCTCCAGAAAGTACTAAACAAAATGGAGACAAGCAATCTACCAGATGCAGAGTTTGAAACATTTGTGATAAGGATGCTCAATGAACTTAGGGAAAGAGTGAGAACTTGAACAAAGAGAGAGAAAACATAATAAAAGTGGAGATAGAAAACAAGAAACAACCAGTCAGAGATGAAAACTACAGTAACTGAAATGAAGAATACCTTAGGAAGAATGAACAGTAGATTAGATGAAGTGGAGGATAGAATCAGCGATTTAGAAGATAAGGTAGCAGAAAACGCCCAATCAGAACAGCAAAAGAAAAAGTCCAAAAGCAGGAGGTTAGTTTAAGGGGCCTCTGCGACAACTCACGCCTACCTACATTTGCATCTGAAGGGTACCAGAAGGAGAGAGAGAGAGAGAGAGAGAGAGAGAGAGAGAGAGAGAGCGAGCAAGGAATTGAAAATTTAGTTCAAGAAATAATGACTGAAAACTTCCTAATCTGGTGAAGGAAATAGACATACAAGCCCAGGAGCTCAGAGAATCCCAAAGTAGATGGCCCAAAAGAGACCCAGACCAAGGCCATCATAATTCAAATGCCAAAAATTAAAGACAGGGAATCGTAAAAGCCAAAAGAGAAAACAGATAGTTAGCCTATAAGGGAACACCCGTGAGAACTGTCAGCTGATTTGACTACAGAAAC
This sequence comes from Eonycteris spelaea, assembly GCA_003508835.1. Lineage (NCBI taxonomy): Eukaryota > Metazoa > Chordata > Mammalia > Chiroptera > Pteropodidae > Eonycteris > Eonycteris spelaea. The sequence goes on from PUFA01000783.1 coordinate 11,468, forward strand.
TGCGGGCTGGGAGGGATTGTCAGGAAATGTTCAAAGTGACGAAAAGCAAGGCCCTACAAGCAAGATTAGTCTATCCAGCAAAGTTATCATTTAGAATCAAAGGACAGATAGAGCTTCTCAGATAAGAAAAAAGGTAAAGGAGTTCGTCATCACCAAGCCAATATTTCAGGACGTGTTAGAGGGACTTCTTTTAAAAGAGGAAAGAAAAGCTAAACTACTCCAGATATAAATCAGCAGATTCTTATGGAGAATGTGCGTCATTTGAAAACATGCACTTTGAAACACATTTGAAACAATGCAGAATATAATAAGCATGCTTAAGTATGTGGATTTCAAAAATAATCCACCCTGAAAACAGAAATGCCATTTTAACTAACCTTCTTTTCTCCTCTTTCCAGAAGAGTTGTAATGTCTTCATCTGTCAACTCACTTTCTTTAGAAGCAAAGACATGAGTGGCTCCATGCCGTATCATTTGCAACATTTCCTCTTTTGCCAGCTTGTTAGACTGTTGGCAATGAGTCTTCCTAATAACATACAAGTTGCACATATTTGATTATATTTCCAGAGAAAGCTGGCATAATAGTTCTAATAAGACACTACTACATTTAGCCATCAGTAAAGTTTTATGGTTAAACAAAAAATTAGTGAGCTTTAAAGTTATATTTTCATGAACAACCCTACAAGATTTTCTTCTAACCATACCTTCTATTTCAATATGAATTTCCTTCTGTAAAAATTCAGTCAAAAGTCAGACAGAAACCTTCTTTCATGTACAAGCTTTCCTTTTTAGATCAAATTGCTCTGTATGGAAAGGTAGCCTCTAATACATGTTTTATTTTTTTTTATTATGATGACATTGGTTAATGAAATCCAATTAGTTTCAAGTGCACAATTCAACACTGTCATATGTTATTTTGCTTGTGTGTTCACTGCCCATAGATAGGTATCTTTTTGTTACCACATATTTAGCCCCTTTTACTCCACCAACTACCCCCTACTCCCCACCCTCTAGTAACCACTAGTCTGTTGTCCATGTCCATGAGTCTCTGTTTGTCATGTTCGTTTGTTGTTTTTAGGTTTCTATTCCCCATATAGGTGATATCATGTGATTTTCAAACTTTTACTGTCTGGCTTGTTTCGCTTATCATGATTATCTCGAGGTCCATCCATGTTGTTGCAAATGACAGTATTTCATGTGTTCTAATGGCTGAGTAATATTCCATTGTAATATATGTACCAAGCTTCTTTAGCCAATCATCTATATGAGGTCACTTTGGTTGCTTCCATGTCATGGCCACCATGAATAATGCTGCTATGAAAATTGGTGTGCATATAGCTTTACAGATAAACATTTTCAAGTCTTTGGGGTAAATACCCAGTAGAAGGATTGCTAGATCATATGGTAGATCCATTCCAAGTTTTTTGAGGAACCTCCATAGTGTTTTTGCGTAGTGGCTGTACCAATTTGCAGTCCCATCAGCAGGATCTGAGGGTTCTTTTTTCTGTGCATCCTCTCCAACATTTGTTATTACTTGTCCTATTGATTATAGCTATTCTAAGAGGTGTGAGATGGTATCTCATTGTGGTTTTTGATTTGCGTTTCTCCTAACAGGTAATGATGTTGAGCACCCTTCAAATGTTTGTAGACCTTTTGTATATCTTATTGGGAGAAGTGTCTGTTTATGTCCTCTGCCCATTTTTTAATTGTTTTTTTATTGAGCTGTAAGAGTTCTTTGTATATTTTGGTTATTAGGCCCTTATCGGAGGCATTGCTTGCAAATATATTTTCCCATTCAGATGGTTATCTCTTTAACTTGATGGTTTCTTTTGCTGTGCAGAAGTTTATAGTTGGAATATTTTGCCTTTACTTCCCTTATCTTTGAGGTCAAATTAATAAAATCCTTTTTTAAGTTCAAGGTCCATGAGTTTAGTTCCTGTTTCTATGCAATTTATTGTATCAGCTCTTATATTAAGGACCTTAATACATTTTGACTTAATTTTGGTTTGGTGATAGACAACAGACTAGTTTCAGTATTTGCAGGCAGCTTTCCAGTTTTCCTAGCACCATTTATTGAAGAGGCTTTCCTTTCTCCACTGTATCTTTTTGGCTCTTTTGTCAAAAAATTTGTCCATATAAACATTAGGTTTACTTCTGGACTCTCGATTCTGTTCCACCGGTCCCTTGTGTCAGTTTTTCTGCCAATGCCATGCTGTTTTTGGTTATTGTCCCTTTGTTATATAATTTGAAGTCAGGCAGAGCGACGCCTCCAGCCTTGTTCTTTTTTCTCAGGATGGCTTTGGCAATTCAAGGTTTTTTTTTGTGCTTGCCATACACATCTGATGAATTTTTTTTTTCTTTTTTTTAAAGACTGCTGATGGGATTTTGATGGGGATTGCATTAAATCTGTATAATGTTTTAGGTCATTTTTAACTTTGTTGATTCTTCCAGTCCAAAGAACAAAATATCTTTTATTTCTTATTTCTTTTTCGATTCTTTTAATAGAGTCTTATAGTTTTCATTATATAGGTCCTTCATATATTTTGTAAATTTATTCCTAGGTAGTTTATTCTTTTTGTTGCAATTGCAAAAGGAATTATTTTTTTCCACTTTTTGACACTTCATTATTAGAGTATAGGAACTCTATGGATTTTTAACATTGATTTTGTATCCAGAAACTTTACTGTATTCGCTTATTGTTGCTAGTAGTGTTCTTGTGGAGTCTTTAGGGCTTTCTATATTGAGAATCATGTCATCTGCAAAATAGTTACAGTTTGACTTCTTCGTTTCCTATTTGGATGCCTTTTATATCTTTCTCTTGTCTGAGTGCACTTGCTAGAACCTCCAAAATTATATTGAATAACAGTGGTGATAGTGGACAGCCTTGTCTTCTTCCTGATTGTAGAGGGAAGACTTTTAGTTTTTCACTATTAAGTACAATGTTGGCTGAGGGTTTGTCATAGATGACCTTTCTTATGTTAAGGTACTTTCCTTCTATACCGATTTTGATAAATGCTTTGATCATAAATGGAGGCTATATCTTGTCAAAGGCATTTTCTGCATTTATTGATGTAATCATATGATTCTTATTTTTTAATTTGTTTTTGTGGTATATCACACTAATTGATTTGTGTATGTTGAATCATCTTTGTGCTCCTGGATGAAGCCCACCTGATCATGCTGTATAATATTTTAATATGATTTTGTATTCAGTTCGCTAGTACCTTATTTAGGATTTTTTGCATCTGTGTTCATGAGAGATATTGGTCTGTGTTTTTTTAGTGTTCTCTTTACCAGGTTTTGGTTTCCATGTATATTGGCCTCATAAAATAACTTAGGAAGTATTGCCTCCTCTTCAGGTTTTTTGGAAGATTTTTGAGGAGATTAGGTATTAAATGTTCTTTTGAATGTTTGGTAGAATTCACTGGTGAAACTATCTGGTCCTGGACTTGGAGTTCTAGGTAGGCTTTTGATTATTGTTTCAATTTCCATGTTGCATATCGGTCTATTCAGATTTTCCAGTTATTCTTGATTCAGTCTAGGAAGGTGGTATTTTTCTAAGTACTTATCCATTTCTTCTAGGTTATTAAATACTTTTTCATAGTATTCTTGTATGATCATTTCTATTTCTGTGGTATCTGTTGTAATCTCTCCTTTCATCCGTGATTTTGTTCATTTGTGTCCTTTGTCTTTTTTCTTTAGTGAGTCTAGCCTGGGGTTTGTCAATTTTATTACCTTTCTCAAAGAACCAGCTCTTTGTTGCATTTATTTTCTTTTTTTTTTAATTTCATTTATTTCTGCTCTTAGTTTGATTATTTCTTTCCTTCTGCTGACTTTAGGCTTCATTCGTTCTTCCTTTTCTAGTTTTTAAAGATGAAGTGTTAGGTTGTTTTATTTGGGCTCGTTCTTGTTTTTTGAGATAGGACTGCAATGGCATGAAGTTTCCACGTATGACCGTTTTTGCTGTGTCCCAAAAGTTTTTATATGTTGCACTATCATTATCATTTGTTTCTATCTATCTCTTGATCTCTCTTTTTTTTTCCTTCTGTGACCCAGTTATTCTTCACTGGCATCTAGCATGTTGTTTATTCACCCTGTAATTTGTGGTTCTTCCTGCTTTTTTTTTTTTTACAGTTGATATCCGCTTCAAAACATGTTGATCAGAGAATATGGTTGGTATGATATCAACCCTCTTAGATTGGTTGAGGCTCTGTGTCCCAGTATGTGGTCAGTCCTTGAGAATGTTCCAAGTGCACTACATAAAAATGTATAAGCAGTTGTTTTGGGATGATAGGCTCTGCAAAGGTCAATTATGTCCAGTTGGTCTAAGGTGTCATTTAAGGATATTATTTCCTTATTGATTTTCTGTTAGGATGATCTGTCCATATCTGACAGTGAAGGTATTATGTCCCCTACTAGATTATATTTCGGTCTGTTTCTTCCTTTAGTTCTGTTAGTAAATTGCTTTATATATAGATAGATATTAATAAGTGTTATGTTTCTTCTTGGTGCATGATTCCCTTTATCATTATGAAGTGTCTCACAGTATCTTACTTTACCTTTTTTATTCTGAAGTCTATTTCATCCGGTATTAGTTCCCCTATTCCTGCTTCTCTCTGAATGCCATTTACCTGAAATATCACTTTCCACCCTTTCACTTTGTGTGTATATTTGTGTTTGGAGCTGAGATGTGTCTCCTGAAGGCAGCATATATGGTTGGGTTTTTGCTTTTTGATCCAATCTGCAACTCTGTGCATTTTATTGGTGAGTTCAGTCCATTTACATTTAGAGTGATTATTGAAATCTGAGGTTTTCTAAAGCCATTTTATCTTTTGCTTTCTGGTAGCTTGGTGTTCCTATTGCCTCCTTGTCCTTGTTTTTCTGTCTGTTTTTAAAAATTTTGTTTGGGTTTTGTGTATTTTCCCTCTGGTTCTTTTTTATGTTGTATACTTCAGTTCTGAATCTTTCGTGTGTGGTTACCATTACAAATATGTAAAGCATAGTGTGTATGTGTGTGTGTGTGTGTGTGTGTGTGTGGGTGTGTGTGTGTCCATTTTCTTCTGCATGTGCAAATTTGGATCTTTGAATCCTCCCCTTTTCAGTCATTGTTGTTTTAGTTTGTCCCTGTATTATTTTATTCCACTCTTATCTGTCTTGTAAGGTTTGCGCTGAGAGTCCGACAGTAAATGTAATGGGTTTTCCTTTATAGGCTACCGTGTTATTTTTCCTGGCTGCCATGAATTCTGTCATTAATTTTTTTGATAAATATTAAGTCAGTGTGTCTTGGAGGTTGCCTTTTTAGGGTGAGATAATTGGGTGTTCTGTTGACTTCTTGAATTCCCAGCTCCAGTTCATTTATTTGATATTGGAAAATTCTCATCAAATATTTGTCTGAAAATGCTTTCTGATCTGTGCTGCTTTTCCTGTCTTTTGTGAATACCCCATTTTTCTTATAATTTCCTTTTCTTATGGTATCAGCTATTTCTTTTTTCCTCTTTCATTATTTTTCATTCTTCGGTTTCTCTCTTCTTCCTTCTGATTTATTTCTAAATTTCTGTCTTTGATATCACTGATCCTTTCCTCTCTTTGGTTGACTCTATTTCTTAAGCTTTCTATTTCATTTTTCACCTCTTTCATTGTGTTTTTTCATCTCCAAAAGTTCCCTTTGGTTCTTTTTGACGGTTTCAATCTCCTTGCTAAGAACTGTTTCTGCTCATCTAATTATTTTTTCAATTCCGGAAATTGTTTATATGAATTGTTTTGGATCTCATTGAGTTTTTTTCAGAAGTACCATTGTGAATGCTCTGCCATTTAAGTCACATATTTCTATGTCTTTAGCTATTTTCTGGAGATTTTTCTCTTTCTTCTGAGTTGCCTTGTCACCTTGGTTGTTCATGGTGTTCATGGACTGTTTCTCTGCCTGGGCATTAATGGGTTTTGTATTCTGCTTTTTTTCCCCCCTCCATAAGGAAGATTTATTTATGTAAATGTTTCTAAGCCAGTTTCAAGAAGGCACTTTCATTTTGTTTCCTGGTAAAGATGGCGTCTATGCCTCTGGATACTTGCTTTACATAAGCCTTATAATGCCTTTTTTTTCCTTTTAATATTCAGTCGTATCGCTAACCCCTTGCCTCAGTGTCTATCAGTGTTAGTGACAGTTTTTGGGTAGCATTTTATCAAATTACCCTGGGTTCCATGGTGTTTAGTCTTGGAGGATATTGGGGGGTGGGGTGTCCTCTCGTTTGAAGGATGGGGTTGTTGTGGCTCAGCCTTTCGTTTTGCAACCACAATGGTAATAATTATCTCTTGCTTTCTGCCATCTCCACTTTGCTTTGCTTTCTGCCCTTGTCCCTGGGCACTCCCACTGCGTGGAGCTCAAATCTCTTTTCAGGCAGGGCCTGTTCAGGGAACCCACCACACCTTCATCCCTTCCCCTCCTCTTACAGAGATTTCCAGCTGCAGGAGGCAGCTTCTTTGTTCCTCCCAGTCCAGTGCCTGACTCTTGTGGTTCTGACCTAAAGTAAAGATGCTCTTATGCACAGGTCACTTTGCTCAGACATGCTGTGTGCAGTTTGGATGTTATTTGTTTGAGTTTTTGATGTTTCAGCTTATTGTTTTTTCAAGGTGAGAGATCTGGGGACATCTCTCACTCAGCCATGCTTCTGACATCACTCCCTAAATTTTTTTAACTAGACTTTTTTCTACTAAATAATATCAGGTACTTCAAAAGACTTGCCACTGAGATTCAGCCTATAATCTGTGATGTTTCAATAGCATATGTTTCCAATATTTTAATAATTAACTTTTTTAACATTACCACTTCCTAGTGGAACTGTAAAATGTCTACAAAGGATTTTTTTTTCTGTCTTCCTTAAGTTCAGGCAAATCCTTTTATACATAGTGGATACTCAGTGAATATTTGTTAAGGGTTCAGTGTTTGGTGTATAACTGAATTTGGTGAATTAAAGACTTTGCAGTGAAAAGTTAATTTTATTTCTGTACTTTAATTTCAGATTTATAAATACAGATCAGCCCTTTCTCCAATGTAAAATTTGCTGCTCCCTGCTAACTTCTTTGGTTTCATTTTGACTCATAAAATCTGGAGTTCCATTCATACAAGTTAAAAATTGCTTTTAGCTAACTTGGCTACCAATATTGGCCACTGCCTTCTGAAGATTTAAAGTAGTTTTATATAGTTTAATGGTTTTAAATAGACTCCTATTCTAGATAAATCAAGTCTCCTATGTAAATCACATTCATAAACCTCATAACAACATCAGGAAGTTTCACAAAAACAGAATAGGCTTTTATGACCCCTTAACAAGTTAATGACTTGTCCCTACCTAGAAACTAAGGAACATAAAAGAGATCTCAAAGGTTAGTATCACTCATGTTGTATAGAATTTTTTTTTTCATTTTTCGAAACTATAATCATGTTGATAATGCTTGGATCTTGGTAAGAATGTGGTATTCAGAAAACACTTTGCCCATGTCATTTTGGACCCCTTATGGTATAAAGAGAGAGCCTCGTGATTTAGTCATTTTCTAGTGATGTCAACTTCTCCAATTCATTGATATAATGTAACTCATTTAAGGGAAGCTTTACCTTTCTTTTGTTGATGAATATATTAGCATGTCATTCTGATAACTGACAACCAAGGGGTATCTGTGGGCCTCAGTTTCCATATCTCTAAAATGGATGAGACCAAATGACTCCCCGGGGCTCTTAGAATTCTTATTTTCTCTTGATGTTTTAATTATGGATAATCTTTTGTCATTATACTCTAATTTGAGAAATTTATTTTGCATTAGGCTGCTTTTATTCGTGGATGAAATGATGCCAGGAGAGTGGGATGTTTGTGTTACTTCTTATGAGATGATAATTAAAGAAAAATCTGTATTTAAAAAGTTTCATTGGCGATAAACCTAGTTATTGATGAGGCTCACAGAATAAAGATGAAAAATCCAAGGTAAGTCAGTTCTTAATATCTTTATTAAAGTTTTCCTTGAACAATTATGTGTTTAAATTCTGTATAGTCAAAATTAAAAAAAAATTGATAGAAAGATTTTTGATTTTATTCATGGGAATGTGCATGAAATCAGTTTTTTAAAATGGTCTTAAAGTTTAAGTATTGAATACAAAGCAGAATGAAAATTGAGCACAGTATTTAATGTAATAAAAATTAGGTGTTCATTTGCTATATCTGTTGTAGCCTAACTTTCTATGCTACATTATTTTAATATTTTGGTAATATTTTTGGTGTGCAAATGTTATTTGCATTAATTTATTTTATTGAGGAGCTATTCTTATGTGTATTTCATATGGATTAGAAAAATCATTTTCCTGGAATTATCTGACTTGTGTGAATTAGTGTGGTGTTAATATTGAAAAATATCATATTTCTTGCCATTTAACTCCATCAACAGTAGGAAAGCATCAATTATTATGATGAACCTCTCTGGATTATTGGGCTACCTTTTGGTAGAAACAGGGACAGAACTGGAGAGTAAACCGCCAGGTGGAACATACTAATTTCAAATTTGAACTAATACCCAATAAGAGGATGCATGTTAGGAAAATAATTGTTTATTTAAGAGCGTTATAAAATATTGCATTTTATTGATAAGAATACTGTTTCTTTTATACTGATCAGAGAAAATGGGCCCAACTCTATTGCTTAAAAATAGTGACCAGGCCAAGTTTAGAACTTGGCTAGGCATGTAGATGAACATGATTGATGGAGCGAAGGAGATATTGTGTAAAGTGACTAGCTTGAATTCCATGGAGTTTGACTATTTCTGTGGACCCAAAATGGAGAAAACAATTTTTTTGAAGTGGGGGAAGGGTCTCAGGTATGACTATAATCTGCATTCTTGTAAGTGTTGAAATGCCTAGAGTATTTTGTTCAGTAGTGCTTTACTGTGACAAGGTCACTGGGACTAGGAAATTTTCCAGCAGAACATTAATTTTCAAGATTTATTCAAAAATGTATTGGTTGAATAAAGAACTGAATGTTGTGTATTCTAAATAAATAAATGATTTAACATAATGATTATTTTTTCTAGCTTTCAGAGATTGTTCGTGAATTCAAGTCAACTAACCGCTTGCTCCTAACTGGAACACCTTTGCAGAATAACCTGCATGAACTTTGGGCATTACTCAACTTTTTATTGTCTGATGTCTTCAATTCTGCAGATGTAAGTTGGTCATATGTTTTTAAGTCATAATTTTCTTAGGTTCACAGGCTTATGTTTTCAAAGCATAGAATGTACATCGAAACTTAAAGGTCTCTTTCATTTTTAATTCTTTATCTGTGTTTGGTTTCTCAGAAAAGAGGCTTTAAATACAAATTTTCAAAATGCAGATATTTAGAAAAATAATATTTATTTTCTTTGAGATTATCCTCCCTGTTTAACTTTGCCTGTATCACATTGCTATCACAACTTAAGATGTGAGATAGGCTGAGTTCAGAATAGTACATTCACAATTTTCTTTTAATTAAATTGGAAAAGCTTTCTGCATACTTGTTTGGCAGACAGAGTCTTAAAATGATCTTTGACTTTTGTAGGCATTGACATTTGTTGAGTATTAAAGAGCTTAATAATATGTGACTCAAAAACAACGTATTTTGTAAATATATATGTTTTTATCATTAACACAGGGTTATGAATTTGAATGGTATAGGACTTTGGAGCTTATTTTTCTCATTTCTGATATTAATTGATAAAAAGTACCAAGTGCAGCTGTGCATTATTAGTTTTATAAACCTTTCTTGCTTTTTTTAAATTGTTGGATTAACATTTCATTAGCATTATATGTTTTTGAATCTATATTATTATTCCTTTCTAGTGGGATATAATGCTACTATGGTAAGGAGAAGCCTAATAAAGGTTGTTTAAGGAAAAACTGCTGAATGGAGTTTCCTGTGTATGGGTTCAATTTTGTTAACCATTCCAGTATTTTATCTATTTTCAGAAGTAAATAAATTGACCATCACAGTTACATACTTTTAAAAGTGCATTTAAATGAATTATTGTTATATCAGTTATATAAGAATTTATAGGACTATCAAGTTAATTTAAAAAAAAAAGAAACAAAAACAAAAAACCGTACACTTACTACAGCATTTCACACCCCCCACTCCCACAGGACTTTGATTCTTGGTTGACACTAAAAATTGTCTGGTGATCAAAAAACTTGGGAAAGACGTTCACACAGTAAGTAATAGCAGATAAGGAAATTTAGTAATTAATATATATATAACCAAGCCAAGAAACAAACTGCCAGGAATCTGGTTTGAACTTGTTGTTTGCCTCTTGGCTCAAGTCTCACCTGCATTCTCCCTCTCAACCTTTCTGACAGCCTTCTTTGGGAAACAAACTGCTTACTATATCTCCCAGGCTCTATGTGGAATGGCTGTGTTTGGTTCTTGTCCACAGATAATGTGGTCGCCTCTAGCAGATGCTGTTCACTCTGCCATACCCCACAGGTCCTCAAGATCACATCAGTTTTCTCCTAGTTCTCCAATGCCACTTCTAGCCACTGCCCCTCATGTGTAGAACTCTTCCTTTGAAAGCTCAAGTTATCTTGCAGATCCAGTCTCCACTCATTCTCTTGTCTGTCACCTACTCATCACCAGATGGTTACCTCACATTTGTTGAACACTGTTTTTCATTTTTTGATAAATTTGTCATATCTTTGTAGCTCTTTCACTGTGTTTCTCCTTTTGTACTCATTCTGTTTGCCTTACATAGACCTTTAGTCCCTGGTTTTTCTCCTTGAATTCTCTCCCCCAGCCATTGGTCTGTTTTCTGTGTTGCTTTTTCTGTATCCAGCAATGAGCCCATTTCTGTCACTTAAAGCCACTCTTTTTGTTAGTATTCCCAACTCCCTGTTCTTTTGACCTGCTATTTCTGCCCTTAGGCTTTGCACTGGAATAATATAACTGTGTCACTGTCTTCTGCGTTTGATTCTGTATCTACCACTTATTAGCAGAGTGACCTGCTCTGTATCAGGGCTGCCAACTGTACAAGTGGCACACTGGGATTTCATATTCTCTAACATTAAGCTGGGATTTAATGAGTTACTGATCCTTCAACAGGCTTTCTACAACATTCTTTTCCATTTCTATAACAGTTATTTCACACCTTCCCCAGTCCCCTGCGACTTCTTATCCCCAGTATTCCATGCCCTCCTTTCTCAGCAAGTAACATTATTCCTTTCTCAGAGAAATAGAATTCACTAGGGAAGGAACTGCTGCAAGGATATCCATATTCCAAGGGTATCTGCATGTGTGTTACCTTATTTCTGAGTGGAAGAGTTGTTTTTTTCTGGGCAATGGGTAATTCTCTTCCATTGTGAAACAGGCTCTCATCTCTTCCTATTTCCTTATGAACCTTTTCCATGATTATCCTTTTTATTGATTGATTTTCTACTTCTGTCTCCACATTGGCTTGTTTCCCTCAACATGTAAATATGCTCAGCTGTCTTCTTTATTAAATCCAAACCCCACATCCATACCCAACACTCTCACACATGTACAAAACAGTAACTTCTCAACATTGTGTCCCTCTCTAGCTGTGATTCTGGTTTTTTCCCCCTTGATAGCTACACTTCTTTGAGGTAGTTTATCCTTTTCATCTCTACTACTTAATCTATTCACTTTTTCTATGTACACCTTTTAATTTTTTAAAAAAATTGTCTTATTGGAGTTTTGTGAGGAAGTGGATATAGATGCATGTTTTGCTATTTTTTGTCTGTTTGTTTTAAATGAGAATCTCAAGCCTTCTTTACAAATTTAAAATATAAAAACTAAAATGTATCATCTGCCTCTTCCTTTCTACCCCTACCTTGGCAAAAATGTAAGCTTCATGTTGGTAGGAATGCTGTCTGTTTTCTACCACGTTATGCCCTGTGTGCCTGGTCTGGAGGAGCTGCTCATTAAACATTCTCATCAACTTGAAATCCCCAATAGTCATCTGCTGTAAATATTTGTTCAGAGTTAAACAGAACAAGTCAGGAGATAAATTACTTTAAATTAACGGGGAATTTATTTTAAAGAATGCAAGAGGAAAAGAAGACACAATCTTCCAAGACTTCTTGTCACACAAGTTGTAGTGCATCTGGGCCTCAGATATCAGGAACTTGGTCAGCTCTGGGGACTAGTATTTTTTTCCTTGTGGCTCCTAGTCACTCCTAGATTCATTGTACTACTGGCTTCTATTCATTTCATACAACTGAAACTTATCTTGCAATCTTCAGTATTTTCCAGTTGATGTCTTCAGATACACTGCTTGGTCAGCTCTTAGCTTCTCCTGTACTATTTGCACTTCTAACCCACTCCTGCTTGAAAACTCTTTCCTGCTTGGTGTCTTGGAGTGAAGAATGGGTTTTTTCTCTTCTCTACCTCTTTGGCTGCTCTTATCAGTCTTCTTTATGAGCTTCTCTTTCTCTGTCCCTGAAAGTTTAGTGTTTTGTAGGGCTTTGTCTTTGACTTTCTTTTGTCATACATGCTTTCCCTGGGGATCCATTCCCATAGTTTTAGCTACCGCCATATACTTAAAACTCCCAAATTTATCTCTCCATATTTCTTTCCTAAGCTCTAGACATAGATATCCCACTGCTTTCTGAAGTATTCTGCATAAATATCTCACAGGCATTTTAAACTCTTAAGAATCTTTCTTAAACAAATTTAAGAGGCCTAAACCAGAAACCAGAAGTCTACTTTTACTTCTCCCTTTTCCTTACCTCCCACAGATCTCTAATAATAATAGCTATAGTTTATTAAGTCTACTGTGGTTAAGTTCTACCACATGTACTACCAGAAACTGTCACAACAGCCTTAGGAATAGGTCATTATTCCAATTTAAAAATGCTTGGCATATACATTTGCCACAAATATATATTTTTTGGATGAATGCATGAGAAGCAGGCTCAGAAAAGTTAAGGAACTTGGACCAGTTCATGACAGCTAATCACCAACTGAGCTGGGGTTGAATTCTGCTTTACCACTTACTAGCAGAGCAACTTTGACGATGTTAATAAAATTGAAATAACAACATTTTCTTCAAAGATTTATTGTAGCATTCAAAACTTGTTATGTAAAGTTCATGGTGCAGTGTCTGGCACATTGAAGGTGTTTTATAAATGGTAGCACATTATTTTCTTGTGGTAGACTCTACCTTGCAGGTATTCACTCTTTATTTCATCTTTTTTTCCTCTATTCATTCATGTCTTTCTTAACATTAAACCATTTTCCTCTCATTTATATATTTAACCACTTTGAAATGGTTGAATTTTATTTCACTTTTAGAGACTCTCTCAGATCTATACTCTGGCAATCACATTTCCTCTAAGGTTTAAACATTGTTATATAGCAGATTTTTAAAAAAAGACTCTTTTGGACTTATTCAGTAGTCAATAATTTTTGTCTCAGTTTAAATAGATTAAAATGTTTAATTTTAGGTTTTTCTATTAGATGTTTTATAAACTTCTATAAAAACTATCACTTTTTAGGTTTTAAAGCCATTTTGTTACGTCGTATAAAAACTGATGTAGAGAAGAGCCTGCCTCCTAAAAAGGAAATAAAGATTTACTTGGGACTGAGTAAAATGCAGCGAGAATGGTGAGCTATGTTGTTTCCATTAGAATCTATTTATATATAAGGATTTATTAAAAATTAGCTTTTTGTACTGGTTCAGTTACACCTTTAATTCAAAAGTTACATTTTATGTTTAAATAGCAAGTTAAGTTCAAATATTTTAATAGGAAATTGATAGTATTTTATTTAACCTTTGGGAAAGGGCACTGGGCTTGAAGTCTATAGACCTCCTGTGTTTGAATCTTGTGCTCACCTCTTACTAGCTATTTAGCTTGGGCAGGTTATATAACCTTGGTTTCCTTTCTGTAAAATGGGGTAATAAATACCTAGCTTGTGAGGATACTATCAGGGTTTAAAGGGATAACGTCACTGGCAATTTGTTATTCTTGTTTTTTTTTTTTTCATCAGTGAAAATAATAACCATAAGAATAATCAGGAATAAGATGGTTGAAAATATCAGTGAATGTGGATATTACAAAAATAGAAGCCGGAATTGTTTGATAAATGCAAGCAAAGCAGGAAATTGACAAGAGGAATCACAAGGAATTATAAATTAGATGTTAATATGTAATAATGCAGCTAAGAGAAGCAAAATGTTGCTTATATTAATAAAATTAGATTACTTATAATATGTAATGACTTCTCTACTTTTGAAACCAGATAGGGTAATGGTGAGGAGTATATTTCTATGAACTCAGACATAAGATCAGATCCTGGTTTTGTCCCTTTCTGTGGCCCCAAGTAAGTCCTTTCACTTTACTTAGCTGCCTGAATTTCATCTGTAAAATAGGGGTGATACTAGTACATATCTCAGAGTTCTTGTGAAGATTTAACAAGATGATTTAATAATGCCCTTGACATGATACCTGGCTCTTCCACTCAGTACAGGTTGGCTCTTATTGTAATTAAATATTTTAGTGTTCAGGTGGACACATAGATCTGTTTTGGTCTAGATGAAGGTCTAGAAAAGATAATGAAAAATGTTTATAGGATCAGAAAAAAATGACCGACAAAGACAGGTATAAAAAATTGCAGTTGTTTTTAGCTCGAACAAGTAAAGTTTTGCCAACTTGCAGCAATCATTGTACTTATTAGAATATAGAACTTATCTGATATAGTTATCTGAATAGTTATCAGCTGATGACAATTTCTAGTAACAGACAAAAAGCTTAAGGAAATAGGTTCAAATCTTCACTAGTTTCTTGGTTTTACTAATCAGAATTTACTCTCAAATCAAATCCTATTGTTCATCTTTAAATGGGAATCTAAGTGGATCACCAAGGGGACATCTCTTGATGGCATTAAACCTTTCTAATAATTGACAATTAATTATAGTTTAAAATTTTAGGTATACAAAAATCCTGATGAAAAGATATTGAGTTTTAAACTCTGCTGGCAAGATGGACAAAATGCGACTGTTAAACATTCTGATGCAGCTTCGAAAGTGTTGTAATCATCCTTACTGTTTGATGGTGCTGAACCTGTCCACCTTATACCACTGATGAACACATTGTTAGCAACAGTGGTAAAATGGTCGTTCTTGATAAACTGTTGGTCAAACTCAAAGAACAGGGTGAGTTACACATCTTTCGGTTGACATAAAATAACTTGTATTAATGAATAAAATTTTGCATACTCACTCATCATCCATTCATTCAGCAAACATTGGTGAGTACTTACTATTTGCCAGGATTTGTCCTAATGGGCTCGTTCTACAAAGATGTGTAAGACAACAGTCTTGACTTGGAGAAGTGTAGTGAAGAGGAATAGTTGCAGTTCATTCTGATAAGAGCTGTGATATTATTGTAGAGAACTGGGAGTTGGGAAGTGGTCAAAACAGAGTTGACCTTTGAAGTGAGGCACTGGATCATGCATGGGAGAAAACCATGGGGGAAAAGGAGGGGAAGGTTTTTCCAGGGCAATGGAACAGGGCTGAAAGAAGGGGAACTGCAGAGCTTAAGGTAGTTGGGGTAGAGTGGCAGTGATGAATCTGGAAAGATGGATGGGGCCAAATTACAAGAGACCTTTTAAACCCTGCTTTAAAGAGTCTGGACTCTTTTGAAGGTGGGGCCAGGGCTGGTGGTGGTCATAGAAGGATTGACTGTGGAAAGTAATGTGATCAGATTTGTAAGGAGAAACCTTGGGAAGCAGTATGAGAGACAAGACACAGGAGACTAGTTGGGAGACTTATTGCAGTTTAAGTCCAGTAGAGAAGATTGCGTAGACCCATTGCTCATCCTCAGGACAAGGCAGATGTTAAATCATCTCAATGTGTGTGGAGAATTTTAAAGGCGCTTAAAAAACATGTAACTCAACAAATGTGTAATTCTGTATAGCATTCCTTGAAATGTGCATTTGTATCTGTGTGTGTGTTTAGTGGACTGTTCATGTACTGTATATTTATATTGAATAATGCTTACTTTTATTTTTGTAACTTCCAAGTCAGTCTTACACACGTTGAATAATTGACTTTTTTTTTTTTTTGGTTAAAATGTTTTAGGTTCAAGAGTTCTCATTTTTAGTCAGATGAACTCGCTTTGCTGGACATTTTGGAGGATTATTGTATGTGGCGGGGTATGAGTTTGGTCGGCTAGATGGACAGACCCACATGAAGAAAGGGAGGTGAGGAAGAGAAATAAGACTTTAAAAATCAGAGTTCAATTAAGCCATGTTTTCATCATTTGCTAGTTTTGAACTTTGGCCTTTTCTTTAGGTAAATGTATCGAATTTCTCACTACTACCTCTCTGGGATCTTCAGTTTGCTTCCATTACACTTTAGTCATTCTTTCCAAGGTCTTCAGAGACATTCTCACTTATCTAAAGGATACTACATCATTACATCCTTACCTCCTCTAACCACTACTATCTTTGGCCTTTAGATTACTAACTGTTTCTCAGCTTACTTTTTGACCTCTGATTTTATGTCATTTTCTTTTCTTGATTTACCTCCTACAGTAGGCCCTCACCATTCGTGGAATTTAGCAGTTGAGATTTTTCCAGTTTGTGAGCAACTCTAAAAGACTCATGAAACACAGTAATTTGTAAAGCGAATAATCTCAGTCTTTGTAAAACTGATATGGGACAACATAGGTGTAGGTGCTAATCATGCATTTGTATATTGGAATACTGAAAAAGTTTGGCGTGCAGAAATGAGTCACTTAGCTAGTGAGGAAGCCTACCTAGCACCTATCTTTCAAATTTGGAAATTATTGTAGATGTTTAGATTATCCCTCACGAATGTCATGGGTCTAATGTATTTTAAACCCTTTAAAGCACATTTTTTGGGGAGGGCTTTGCTAATTTATCTTCTCTTTTCTGTGATCCTTCAGGACTTTGTCTTTCGCCTCTGTTTTAAGTCTGTACTCATGCTCTGGGCAAAGATCGTGATTTCATGGTATAGTGGAAAATGCATTGAAACTTGGTTTCAGAAGACCTGAATTTTAACACCAACTCCACCAGTTTGTAGTATATGCAAGGCATTTAATTCTCTGAGCCTCAGTATCTTTAACTGTATTATATGGGTAGTATTAATACCTAGGCTTCTTTTTTCTGACAACGTTGTGAGGACCACTGGAAATAATAGGTATGAATGCAGTTTTTAAACTGTGTAGTGCAGTATATACTGCACACAGGCTTTTTTATCTCTCTCTACTTTAGAGCCCCTTCTCAGGCCACAAAGACTCAGCCCATGGCCCTTTCCTTCCATAGGTGCAGTGGACATTACTGTTCCTTGTGTGCCTCATTATTGAAGCCTGGCCGGAGCATAGGATAGTGTCTACAGTAGGCACAAAGGCCCTTTTCATATTAAGGGTTTAACCTGCTACCCACTGGGGAAACACCTGCGTTAACATTTATAGATGTGATACTTTTCAAAGCTCACACTATTCCCTGCTCTACAGTATTTTACTCTTTGAAATGATAACTTGAAGCTTTATTGGGCTTTTGCTCAATCATTCCTGAAAATGGTTTCTGCAGATCTCATTAAGCATAGGCCATATAGTACCATTCAAGATGACCCTTCTTTCTGGAACGAAGATGATACTAAGGCAGAAGAGTAGGTGATTCCTGACAACAAATAGCCAATTTGCAATTCTGACTGATCTCTCTGCTCATGAACAATATAGACTTTGCCTAATTCTGCCCACCATCTTCTGGTTTCTTAAATTGCAAATATTGACTTTAGATACAGCAAAACCAGAGCTGCTAATTTTTTTTGAAATGCACTGCTTTCCCATTATGTTGTCTATATGATCATTTCATCTATTTTCCTAGTAAGAAGAGGAAGACCATATCTGATTCCTTACTTTGTTTATCAGCTGTTAATAAACAGTTCTTTCTCAATAGCTCTCAAATTTGCCCTTTTTCCATTGCCACAGCTAAATTCAGCAAAGTATTTGATCATTCTCAGAATCAGTTCCTGTTACTTTTACTTAATTGGCCTCCTCACTTTTCTAGGGAAAGGGACTAACATTTGTTAAGCAACTGCTATAAGCTAGGCAGCTTATAGTTCCAATTGAATTCTTCCAGCAGCCCAGTAAAGTAGTGGTAGAATTTTCTCTACTTGCATCTGTGTCTCAGAGAGGTTAAATGCTTGCTCAGAACCGCATATGTAAAATGAATGGTAGTTATGATTCATGCCCAGGTTTTTGCTATATCCTCTACACTGAATTGCCTCTCACTACATCATGCTGCTTTCTATACTGCCCCCTCTACATGCTATACTGACTTGGCAGTGGGAGTCACCTTTTCTGCTTGCAACTTTTGACCATGCCATTCCATTCATTAAAAATATAATGTCCTTTATTTTGTGATTGTAAAAGTAATACTTGATTGCTGAAGGAAATTCGGAAAATAACGAAATCTATTTTCCAGCTAAACTTTTTATGTATGTATAATATATATAAATAATTGCTATTGTTCTGTATACAGTTTATACAAAGCTTAGTATCCTGATACTTTTAAGTTACCACTATATTGTACTTTTCTATATCAGTAAAAAAAAATAAGTGTAAAAATAATTTTAGTGTAATATTTCATCTTATGGATGTACTGTAAATGATTTATCCCCTATTGATAATTTAAATTGTTTTCAATTTTTCACTACTATAAATAATGCTAAAGTGAAAGTCCTTGTACATAAATCTTTGTGCACATCTCTGATTATTTCCTTAGGATAAATTCCTAGAAGTGGAATTACTGGGTCAAAGGGTATGAACATTTTTAAGACTCTTGATGCATATTGCCAAATTGCTTTCCAGAAAGGTTGTGCCAATTTATACTCCCAGCAGCCATGTATGAGAGTGCCTGTCTCACCGCCCCCTCGTCAACATTGAGTATTATCATTTTTTTAATCTTTAAAAAACGGTATTATATTGTTTTAATTTGTGTTTATTTGATTACTAGTGGATTGAATATTATTTTTGTGTTTATTAGCCATTTGTATTTATTTATTCCTCTGTTTATTATCTTTTTTTTCTTTTGCTCATTTTTCTTTTGGAATCTGAGTGTTTTTTTTTTCTAATTCGTATGAGATATTTATATTGTAATTTCAGACTCTTTACTAAATATCCCTCAGTTACTTTCCTGATTTTCATTACTTTTCTATTTGCCTGTTTGCACCATATGGAAATAAATCTACTCACTTTCCCCTAAATCTGTTGTTCTCATTCCCATTTCTAAGCCTTTTTTTTCCCTCTTGGTTGGTCTCCTAAACTATACCTTGAAATGAAGTTGAGATATTTGACATTTTGGCCCCTACATATATATCAGCTCTCATTCAATTAAAACATTTTCACTATTATTGTTTTAAAATAATTTAAATGATTTATTACTTGCTTAGTTAAATTTGTCTATATGATTGTTCTAAGTTTGTCTCTATTGACATAAGCTTATAAAGATTAGGAACTTTATGTAATATACTTTCTATAGCAATTCACATAGTACAATATAGAAGCTTAAATATTTTCGAAGGTGGAAAAATATTATAAAGTGGGGTTTTGAGTATGCATGTTAAAATATTTATTTCTTAAGGACTCTGGTAATATAATTTAATTTTCTTTCTTTTTCTTTCATCTCCTGTGTCAATTTTAAAAAGGAAGCAATAGAGGCCTTTAATGTTCCTAATAGTAGCAAATTCATCTTTATGCTGAGTACCAGGGCTGGAGGTCTCGGAATTAACTTGGCAAGTGCTGATGTGGTTATACTATATGATTCAGACTGGAATCCACAGGTTGATCTACAAGCTATGGTTAGTAATCTTTAATGATGTCAGAAATTTACCTTAGCTCAGAATACTATTGTTATTTATATAGCACAAAGGCATTTTATGATAAAAAGGTAACAACAATTTGAGGGAGATTTTGCAGAAACTATTCTACCAGGGAGCTATTTCACTTACCTTTCATCATGGTGTCATTTTTGAACTAGAACTACAACTTTTGTCAGTGTGACACATTTTAAGATAAAGAAATATAATTTAAGAAGTAAAAAGATTCAAACAAGCTATGCTTTCAAAATCCCAAGAAGTTATTGGACAATTGACTGTCTTTGGAAGCAATTAAAGTCATATGCCAATGAGGCATAGGTTAGATAGAAGTCCTTCCTTTTCTTTTATAATAAAGAATTTAAAAATATTGACCATTGGGACATTTTGAAATCAACATAATTGACATAATTATTACTTTAGCATGGTACTGAACTGCCTGTTTGATATGACTAAGTAGGAGTAAGCCCTGGTAAGTTAGTGTGACTGAACTGGAAGACCATTGATGATAACCTCATTTCCATAAAAAGTGTTAGAGTACAGCTGATCCTTCACAATTTGCTGATTTGAGTTTGGAATTTTAAATACGTGTAGGGATGTTGCATTCTCTTTGTTCTGTGTCGAAACTGCTGCTGGGCTCTAGTGTTTATATTTAGTATAAGGGCTTTTTTGAATCTTGTTTCTTTGATGTTTCTTTCTCAACTATCCTCTTCCTTTCACCTATTTGCTCTAGCAGCTTCTGTGTTTTAAAAACACTCCCCTTAACTGTTATTTTTTTTATTATCAGAACTTTCTACCAGTTACCTTTACCAACTATAAACTGTAGGACCAATTCTAGGGCAATATATAGTAAGGATGTTAGCATTCCATTAATTTGTATGACCCTTTACTACTGATTTCTGAATTGCCTCAGCAAGCACAAAGACCTGTTTGATGGTGAAATAAAGCTAACTTTTGCCACCACAGCGACTCTTGTTAACTACTTTGTCCCTCACAAAATTCTTTGCTAGTGTTTAAATGTTTGTATTTACTAGCATAAAGTTATTTAGTAACTTAATCCTAAAGCTTTTGACTCCCTCTAGGCCTTACCTTTTAAAAATTAATTTATTTTTAAATTATAGTTGACATACAATATTATATTAGTTTCAAGTGTAAAACATAGTGATTGGACATTTGTATACCTCATGAGGTGATTACTATAAGTCTAGTAACCATCGACCATCGTGCAAACTTATAATGATGACCATATTACCCTACATTATATTCCTGTGATTTATTTTATGACTGAAAGTTTGAACTTTTTAATCCTCTTCATTTTTTTTTGCCCATCCCCCCCTCTCTGGCATCCATCAATTCTCTGTATTTGTGAATCTGTTTCTGTTTTTTCATTTGTTTTATTCTTTAGATTCCACATATAAGTGAAATCATACAGATGTCTTTCTCTATCCAACTCATTTCACTTAGCAGAATACCCTCTGGACCCATCCATGTTGTTGCAAATGGCAAGATTTCATTCTTTTTTATGGCTGAGTAATATTTCATTGAATATATGAATATATATGAACAAATATATATGTGTATATATATATATATAAATAAGTATATATATATACACACATACACACATACACACATACATACATACATACATATGACCTCTTCTTTATCCATTCATCCATTGATGAACACCTAGGTTGCTTTCATATCTTTGCAATTGTAAATAACACTGCGGTGAACGGAGGGGTACATATTTCTCTTTTAATTAGTGTACTCATTTTCTTTCAATAAATGCCCAGAAGTGGAATTGCTGGGTCATATGGTAGGGCTTTACGTGTTTTCCCTCTGGAAGTTATCCATCAATGGTAAGTAGAATATTTGCAGATTTCTTTTTTCCTAAGGGGGTCTGTAGATAGTAGCCATCATCCTCTTTTCAAAAGTGGCAGGTATAGAGAGATCAGGAACTAATTTTATTTATAGGATTTTATAGCATATGGTGGCTACATTATACATTTTATTCAGAATTCCCAAAATCTTATATTAGGATCTTTTTTTTCTACTAGGATCGAGCACATCGTATTGGTCAGAAGAAGCCAGTACGTGTGTTTCGCCTCATCACTGACAACACTGTTGAAGAAAGGATTGTAGAAAGAGCTGAGATAAAACTGAGGCTTGACTCAATTGTTATACAACAAGGTATTTATACACATAGACTTAATTAGGAGGTTTGTTTGAAAAAAAATGCAGTTTTCTTCAAAGGAGAAATAAAAGGTGGCCGAAATTGGAAACTTAGAGAAAAAGTCAGTTTTTATAGTTGAATGTCAGTGGCAAGTATATGAAGTATATGATATCATTTTGAAGTATATGATATTATTTAGTAGACAGAAATGTCTAGTGAAAAAATTTAAACATGTATTTCCATACAGAGCAATTTGATCTAAAAAGGAAAGCTTGTACATGAAAGAAGGTTTCTGTCTGACTTTTGACTGAATTTTACAGAAGGAAATTCATATTGAAATAGAAGGTATGGTAGAAGAAAATCTTGTAGGGTTGTTCATGAAAATATAACTTTAAAGCTCACTAATTTTTTGTTTAACCAAACTTTACTGATGGCTAAATGTAGTAGTGTCTTATTAGAACTATTATGCCATGCTTTCTCTGGAATATAATCAAATATGTGCAACTTGTATGTTATTAGGAAGACTCATTGACCAACAGTCTAACAAGCTGGCAAAAGAGGAAATGTTGCAAATGATACGGCATGGAGCCACTCATGTCTTTGCTTCTAAAGAAAGTGAGTTGACAGATGAAGACATTACAACTCTTCTGGAAAGAGGAGAAAAGAAGGTTAGTTAAAATGGCATTCTGTTTTCAGGATGGCTTTTTTGAAATCCACATACTTAAGCATGCTTATTATATCTGCATTGTTTCAAATGTGTTTCAAAGTGCATGTTTCAAATGACGCACATTCTCCATAAGAATCTGCTGATTTATATCTGGAGTAGTTTAGCTTTCTTTCCTCTTTTAAAGAAGTCCCTCTAACACGTCCTGAAATATTGGCTTGGTGATGACGAACTCCTTTACCTTTTTCTTATCTGAGAAGCTCTATCTGTCCTTTGATTCTAAATGATAACTTTGCTGGATAGACTAATCTTGCTTGTAGGGCCTTGCTTTTCGTCACTTTGAACATTTCCTGACAATCCCTCCCAGCCCGCAGTTTCTGTAGTCAAATCAGCTGACAGTCTCACGGGTGTTCCCTTATAGGTAACTATCTGTTTTTCTCTTGCTTTTACGATTCCCTGTCTTTAATTTTTGGCATTTGAATTATGATGGGCCTTGGTCTGGGTCTCTTTGGGCCATCTACTTTGGGATTCTCTGAGCTTCCTGGGCTTGTATGTCTATTTCCTTCACCAGATTAGGGAAGTTTTCAGTCATTATTTCTTGAACTAATTTTCAATTCCTTGCTCGCTCGCTCTCTCTCTCTCTCTCTCTCTCTCTCTCTCTCTCTCTCTCTCTCCTTCTGGTACCCTTCAGATGCAAATGTAGGTAGGCGTGAGTTGTCGCAGAGGCCCCTTAAACTAACCTCCTGCTTTTGGACTTTTTCTTGTTGCTGTTCTGATTGGGCGTTTTCTGCTACCTTATCTTCTAAATCGCTGATTCTATCCTCCACTTCATCTAATCTACTGTTCATTCTTCCTAAGGTATTCTTCATTTCAGTTACTGTAGTTTTCATCTCTGACTGGTTGTTTCTTGTTTTCTATCTCCACTTTTATTATGTTTTCTCTCTCTTTGTTCAAGTTCTCACTCTTTCCCTAAGTTCATTGAGCATCCTTATCACAAATGTTTCAAACTCTGCATCTGGTAGATTGCTTGTCTCCATTTTGTTTAGTACTTTCTGGAGGTTTGTTGTGTTCTTTCATTTGAAACATGTTTTCTTGTCTTCCTATTTTGGCCACCTACTTGTGCTTGTTTCTGGTTTATTAGGTAGGGCTGCCATGTCTCCTGATCTTAGTAGAGTGTCCTTATGTAGTATGTGTACTGTAGGGCCCAGTGGCACAGTCTTCCCTGGTCACCTGAGCCAGGTGCTGCAGGTATGTCCCTTGTATGGGTTGTGTTTGCCCTCCTGTTGTAGTTAAGCCTTGGTTGCTGTGTGCTCATCAGTGGGAGGGACTGACCCTCAGGCTGATTGTCTGTGATGACTGGTCAGGACCAGTGAAGGAGCGGTTGTGCAGGGGCTGACCCTACAGAGCAGGATTCGCTTTAGCAGGGTTCTGGTGCCTGCTCTGCCTGCCCTTTCAGTGTGCCGTCCTCAGATTTGACCTCAGGTGGTACTCCGCTTCAGAACAAAGCCAGCTGCTGGGCCTGCAGGCTGGGGCCTCATGGGAGGGGCCCCACAGCAGGCAGAGTTCAGCCATGTTGTTGTAAATTGCAGGATTTCCTTCTTTTTATGGCTGAATATTATATACATATACATTTGTGTATATGTATATGTGTTTATGTGTGTGTATATATGTACACATACATATATATACACACATATACATATGTGTGTGTATATGTAGCATTTTCTTTATCCATTCATCCATCAATGGGCACTTAGCTTGTTTCTGTGCCTTGAGTATTGTAAATAATGCTGCAATGAACAGAGGGGGTGCAGTCATCTTTTTGAGTTAATTTCTTCATTTCCTTCAGAGAAATACCCAGAAATGGAATTGCTGGAACATATGATAGTTTTGTTTTTATTCTTTTGAGGAACCTCTATACTGTTTTCCATAGTGATTGCACTACTTTGTGTTCTTACCAATAGTGCACAATGGTTCCCTTTTTTTTTTTTTGGTCCTGCTGATAATAGCCATTCTTACTGGTGTGAGATGATATGTTATTGTGGTTTTGATTAACATTTCCCTGATGATTAGTGTTGTTGAGCATATTTTCATGTACCTGAGATCATATCTTGAATTTTGAGCAATCTTGTTTCAGTATGTTTCATATATGGAAAACAGTTGTTTAATCCAAGTTTGCATTTATTTTATTTCAGCATTAGCTATTTGACCCGTTAAAATTATGTAATAGGAATTATAATATGGCTGCATATTAAGTGATAAAAGATTTTAAAGAAAGTCTAAGTGAAGACTACTTTGGAAGGAACCATTTCAGTACTTAAAATTCTCCGGGCAAGTTAAATTTATATTCAGCTTGATGTTAGCATTGCATTCTTCCCTTGTAAATTAACAGATTGGACATATCATGTCAAATCTGACTTTTGAAAAGATATGGAATACTCAGATATTTTTAAGTAATTCAGTGATAATTTTCTCATTTCAATGCATTCAACTTTAGACTGCAGAGATGAATGAACGCCTGCAGAAAATGGGAGAGTCTTCTCTGAGAAATTTTAGAATGGACACTGAACAAAGTTTGTACAAGTTTGAAGGAGAAGATTACAGAGAAAAACAGAAGGTAACTTTTTATCCTCAACCATTAGACTCTCAATTAGCATATCTCCTGATAACAATTATAAAAAACACTGGTACTTACCTATTACATTACTTTGCTATAGAGTGAAATTTGGTGTAGGTCAAAAGAGCTCATGCAAGGGCTATATCTTTAATATATTTCGCTGGTTTGTTATCATTACTATCATTATCATAATTTTTGCTGCTATTGCTGCTATGACTATTACTTTTGTTTTTGAGAAGGAGTATAGGATTGCATTTGAGTTCCTGGATTCTGAAGTTGAATCCCCAAATCTATCACTAATAAATTGACTTTGTGTACTTGGTTTTCTCATTTATCACATGGAAGTTATAGTAATTACATCATAGATCATAGAATGATTCTGATGATGAAATGAGTTAATATTCCTAAAGTAGTTAGAATAATGTCTGGTACTTAATAACTATATTAGTAATGATGTTATTGACATAGTTACTTAAATGCTAAGACTTTGAAATATGGTCTCATTTATGAAGTAATGCCTTGTAACATACTGCATGGACAGCAATGGTCCTATGAAGAGATGAGTTTTATTTATTTTGTTTGTTTTAATTAAATTTGTAGCTATAATTTTTAAAACTTTATTTCGAAGTGACTTTAGACTTTATTACAAAAAAAATAGTACAGAGTTCATAGATATCTTTCAGCTTTCCCTATTGTTAACAACTTACATAATAATAGTATAGTGATCAAATCCGGAAAATTAACACACTTTTTCCTACTGTCCTTCCCAGTTCCAGGGGATATGGTTCAGAACCCCAAATTTCATTTTTTTTTGAAAAACAGAGTCTTATTTTTAAGAGCAGTTTTAGGTTTACAGCAAAATCCAGCAGAAAATAGAGTTCCTGTATTCTCCCCGCCCTCATAAAACACAGTCCCTTCCACTATCAACATCCACCACCAGAGTGGTACCTGTGAAACCTACATTGATATATAATTATCATTCAAAGTCTTATCATTTGCATTAGGGTTTACTTTTGGTGTTGTATAGTCTGTGAGTTTGGATAAATGTATAGTGACATGTATCTACTATTACAGTATTATACAGAATAGTTTCACTGACCTAAAAATCCTCTGTGTGCTACCTGTTCATCCCACCTTTCCTTCACCTCCTGCAACAACTGATCTTTGTACTTTCTCCATAGTTTTGCCTTTCCAGAATATCATATAGTTGGAATCATGCAGTATGTAGCCTTTCTAGATAGACTTCTTTTACTTAGCAATATTCATTTAAGGATTCTTCATATCTTTTCATGGCTTGATAGCTCATATCTTTTTAGTGCTGATTAATATTCATTCATCTACTGAAGGGCATCCTGGTTGCTTTCAAATTTTGGCAATTATAAATAAAGCTACCATAAACATCCATGTGCAGGTTTTTGTGTGGACATAGATTTTCAACTCCTTTGGGTTAATACACAAGGAAAATGATTGCTGGATCATATGATAAGTCTATGTTTAGTTTTATAAGAAATTGCCAACCTGTATTCCAACGTGGCCATATCATTTTGAATTACTTTGATCAATGGATGAGAGTTCCTGCTGGTCCACATCCTCATCAGTATTTAGTGTTGTCAGCGTTCTGGATTTTTGCCATTTTAATAGGTGTATATGGGTATCTCATTTTAATTTGCATTCCCCTGATGACATATCTGATATGGAACATTTTTTTTTATTTGCTTATTTTCATGTGGGGATGTGTCTGTTCAGGTTTTTGCCCATTTTATAATCAGATTGGTTGTTTTCTTATTGTTCAGTTTTAAGAGTTCTTTGTGTATTTTGGATAACAGCCCTTTATCAGATGTGTCTTTTGCAAAGATTTTTCTTCCATTCTGCAGCTTGT
The DNA here is from genome assembly GCA_003508835.1 of Eonycteris spelaea. Taxonomy (NCBI): domain Eukaryota; kingdom Metazoa; phylum Chordata; class Mammalia; order Chiroptera; family Pteropodidae; genus Eonycteris; species Eonycteris spelaea. The sequence goes on from PUFA01000783.1 coordinate 38,666, forward strand.
CTTCTCATTTTCGAACCACATTGCATTTTTGTTGCTGTGTCTCCTTAGTCTCTTCTAATCTCTGGTAGTTCTCAGTTTTTCTTTCTTTGTCTTTCATGACCTTGACACTTTAGAATAGTATTGGTATTCAGTTATTTTGTAGATTGTGTCTCATTTTGGATTTGTCTAACATTTTCTCATGATTTGATTAAAACTATGCATTTTTGGCAAGGATGCTGTAGAAGGGATGTTATGTCCTTCTTAGTGCATCATACCAGGGGAACATATGGTGTTGCTATATCTTATTACTGGGGATATTACCCTTGATTACTTTGTTGAGGTGTTGTCTGCTGGGTTCTCTGTTGTGGGGTTATAATTTTTCTTTTTCTAATAAGTATCTTGGGGGGGATACTCCTCAAACTTTTACCCACTGATTTTTAGTACCTATTGGTGGAGTTTGCCTTCAACAGTTATTATTGTGGTGTTTGCCTAATGGTAATTTTTAACTTCCTTTATTCCATCTATGCATTAATTAACTGGGATTTTTTCCGTAAGGAAGAGCTGTCTCTTTTCATTTACATACTTATTTATATTAACATGGACTCATGGATAATTATTTTACTTTTTGTTATAATACAATTCTGTCATTTTGTTGCTCAAATTGTTTTATAAAGCTGTTATATTTTTTAACTCAGAAATGAATTTTACTAAAATAAAAATATATGTTACAGATTCGGTTTTACTGAAAAATGAGAGGTGAACCATTTTAGTTTGCAGTGCAACTAGTATCCTGACATTGCTTTGTTGCTATTATTTTTTTTGGTAGATTTTAGTGTCTTGACTTAAATCTGTCTAGTTTTATTTATAACCTTAATTCTGTCTGTTTACATTTTATTCTGATGAGATGGAGATATGGTCTGCATGCATAGGCTGGAAATTGCCTTCCTATTATGCATTTTAGATCTAATTATGTGATATGTATTTTATAAAATTTATAGTTATTCCTGTGGACATACTGGTATTGAGTGTTTTATAAAGTGAAAAAACATTAAACAGTGAAGAATCTAAATATCAGGGGAGCTTCTTATCTATATTATTAGAAGAAAATTAGACTTAGTAAAATACTTATCTATATCTAATATAACCAGTTTTTCTTTGCTTCTAATTCTAGGAAAATAATGATGTAGACAGAAATTTTAATAATAGTAATGATGACTTGTATTTTTATAATTGAATATCTGACAGATCAGAATTTTTTTCTGAATATTCTAAGTTGAGATTATATTTTATTTCTATCTTTTCATATTTCCCAGATAGGTTCTTAAAATAGGTTTATATTATCCTTTGAAGAGAATTGAAAACCTGCAAAAATGTTGTTTATACATAAATCATAGGAATTACATAGTGAAGTAGATTTTCATATATGATTTGTTGAACCAGTTGCATTACTTTACTGTCATAGGTAGTAAATTAAGTCATAATGACTGACATTGATCCTGAATAAATTAGCCTGAATAAGTTTATATTAATGTACTCTTAGATAAAACAAATGAATTTAGCGTGGTTTATTCTGTTTTTGACAGTTCAGGAATTAGTCTTTAATGCTTATTTCAAATTTGAATACCCAGGCCTTCAAACAAATATAGGTTAAATGGCCAGGTGCATTACTTTTAGAAAGTTAATTTAAGTTATTATTGATTTTTTCACCCCAAATGAGACAAATAAAATATTGGTTATTTATAAAATATTACTATGATCCCGCATTAATCCATCTGAGGGGGAAAAGAAAAGAAAACTTATTTCACTGCTCTGGGTATTTCTCATTTTACATAATTCACATTATACTATGCATATTTTATAGTTTTTAGAGTTAAAAGAAACCTTAAAGGTTATTTAGTTTAATCATTTTTATAATTAAGAAATCCCATTATAGGATCTAGGACAGTTATCCAGCCTTTTAATGCAGTCATGCTGGAATCCTACTTCTCTCAGTATAGTTAATTTAACTGTTTTATATTCTCTGGTTCTCAGCAAACTACTTTCTTGTGTCTTTCCACATTGATTTTAATCTTATGTATCAACAAAAAACTGTTCTTTTCTACTTGATAGACTTTTACATATGTGGATGCCACCATTTTGTCTGTCTTTAGGCTTTACTTCTCTAGACACTGTGAGAGTTTGAAGATCTCTGAGCATTCTAGTCACCTTAGTTTATCATCCACTCTTAAAATATCAATCTAAGGTTGGAACTCAACCCTTAGATAAGGTCAAATAGAATGGGACAATTATTTGTAGATTAATGTTCTTTTTTTTAGGTCATTAATCTCTTCTGTGAAGGCACTAGGCTAGGTAGGTACTGTGAAATCAAGAAAAATATCAAGTAGAAAACCATTCCTACAGACTCCAGAACTTCGTATTGTCAATTTTGTCTATCGATTTTGAAATTGCTTTTTCTAGCTGGGGTGAAGCTGTGTATTGCTACCAAATTGTTCACCCCACTTTGGATGTTTAATAATAACTTACATTTAACTCTTGGCAGTTTACCTAATGCTTTCACATATATGGTCACATTTCATATTCAAGGTAGGTATTATTATTTCTATTTTACAGATGTAGAAAATAATTTCCTCAAAGTTATACAACTGATAAAGTGGCAGAACCTGGTTTTAAATTTAAGTCTTTTTGATTTAACTTACTTTTTTCATAGTTCTTTACCAAGAGGATTCATTTAAAAATTTCTCTTGATTTGAAGGAATATATACCTGTAATGTTGATGTTTATAATTTATCCCTTTCAGCTGTTTCCTAATGCATACACTTAACAGTTACCAGAATCAATCTTAGTGTTCCCTCTACATTATATATTATAAAATCTAACTAGATTGTGCAAATTCTTCTCAATTATTAACGTAGAACTAAGTTTTAAACTTACTTTAAAAAAAAGAAAACCATCCTTGCATCTAAACTTGGTATACAGGACAAGGTTTTGAAACTTGAAATGTGTAATTGTGACTTATAAAAAAGCAAATTTTAATTCTTCCTAACGGCTTTGGTTTTTCATGCTCCTGCAACCTTGATATGCTTGATTTTTATAAAACAGTTTGGAGTAATTAAACTCCTCATTCTTGTTTGTTATGTATAGCTTGGGATGGTGGAATGGATTGAACCTCCTAAACGAGAACGCAAAGCAAACTACGCAGTGGATGCATACTTTAGAGAGGCTTTACGTGTCAGTGAGCCAAAGGTTCCGAAGGTAAAAACAGTATGAGGCCATGTTTTTTATGTCTTATAGCAGGTTTCTCTTATAACATAGTCTGTGATTCAGATTTTACTTATATTAGTGCTAAATCATAGTCCTTAAAATATAACAACAATAGAGAAAAGTATTTGATATGGCCCAGCCACTTAAATGAATTTCATTGTATTTATTTTTTCTATGTATAAAAAAATGGTATAAGTATGTTCACTTCATATACTGAAAACGTATATATGTAATGCATTTCCCCCCCCCAGGCTCCACGACCTCCAAAACAGCCAAATGTTCAGGATTTTCAATTTTTCCCACCACGTTTATTTGAGCTCCTGGAAAAGGAAATTCTTTATTATAGGAAGACAATAGGCTATAAGGTAAATTTTCAGTTTTTTAGATTAGTATATATGTAATCTTTTAAGCTAACATAATCTATTAAGCTAGACTAGAAGGTGTTCATTTTAATGTGAGAATGTAAGTAAATCAGAATATGATATTTTTAAACCCAAAGAGGAAATTTAACTAGAAGCAATGCATTAAACTACCAAATCACTAATAGGATTATCACTACATAGGATTAATGGAGAATTATTTAATGTTTCAAAATAATTTTAATAATGCTAGTGTGAAAGTGGTTAAAGAATGTGTAGGAAGAACAATGGGTATGTGGTTAGTTAGAAGCAAATGTCTGATAGATGATAGGAACTTTCAGTCATTTTCCTTAATGAACAAGAAATTTTTGTGTTTATTGCTCAAGGTTGATGAAAGCCTCGGTGGTGGTCAGTAGACTGTGGTCATTTAGGTGTTAATGATAAACATAAAAATGAATTACATAATTTTAAAATGATATTTTAGAATTCAAAATTCTTATATAGGTGGATAGGAACCCATTTTTGTGAGTGAAATTTAATGTTTGTCATACGAAAGCTACCACATTGAGAGATTAAGCACACCAGGTTATTTTTATATGTTGAAATTGACTTCCCAGTGAATGGAAAGGGATGACCAAAAATATAATAATCAATAGTATAAACAAAATTATACAATGAGACCACTTATAATTTTATAAAGTTTTTAGTTTTATGAATTGGAAGCTGTGTTTTAAAATTTATTTTATGAACCTTTAACACAAGTGGAACTATAACCAGTTATTTTGGTTAAATGCTGTTATGTGCCTAGAAAAGCTCCATGTATATAAGGTATTTAGTTAGTTTATATTTTGGAGCTAGAGTTTTTCTGCAGTTAGTCCAGAGTGGGAGTACTGCCGTTTGAAACAGCAAAAAATCTTTGCTTGATATTTATCTACCAAAGTTTAAATATATGTAAATAGGAACAAGAAACTTAAGGTGAATATAAGTAGTTATACTCTATTTAGGGAAATATGATTAAATTTAAATGTATTTGACCAACAGGACTGGATAAAGTATTTCTTAGAAATTTGTAGAAGAGTAAAGTAACCATGGTTGAACATTCAGACCAGGGATAATTAAACAGTTTCAAAGAAAAGTGAAAAACAACGATATGCCAGAAGAAACAGGCAAGTTATAGGTGCACAATGTAGAATTTAAAAAAAAAGTAAAATTAATAAAGTTATTATTAAGATTTCACAAGGTAAACATATATATATATAATCCCACTCAGGGTGATAAAAACTTTAGGTTTAGATCATTCTTTTTTGTTACTTATATTGACTGTTATTAATGTGACTTGAAAGGAAAATTAATTGAAAAGTTAGACCTCAGTAATCAACCAAATATCTGTGTATAGCATTTTATAACTTACAGAATATTTTACCATATACTTCATTTCATTTCCAATAACCCTGTGAGTTAGATGCTATCACCTGTATGTAATAGGTGAGGAAACTGAAGTTCAGAGAGGTTCCGTGGCTTGTTCAAGGTCACATAACTAAAAGAGTTGCCAAGGGTGCTGGCCTCAAACTCAGGTTTTCAGTGTTCAAATGCTGTGCTCTTTCCACTCAGACATTCTGGCTATTTCTGCATGTGACATAACCTGGTTTTTCCTGTAGCCCTAAATAAGGGCTGTGTTTACAGTGGTGTGACATGTTGTTTGGGAGGTGAGCCAAGTGGTAGTCAAGTAGCTGTAATAAGAAAAAATATCTCTTCTGATAGAACTGCCTGTACTCCTTCTTTGTACAGGTACTGAAATTCTGTCCCCTGTGATAATACAGTGTTCACCACATTCTTGCCACAGCTCTGGTTTTAATGTAAACAGTGCATTTCATTACAGGCAGTTTGTGATTAGGGGTGAGGTCTTACAATGACTGGCTGGGTGGTAGCCAACTGAAGAAGAGGGAAAGAGAGAGGAAAACCTAAAAGAGGGAGGAATGAAGGGGCAACTGTGAAGGGTGATAGGAAGGAGAAAGATATAAAAAAGGAAGGAATGAATGAGCAGAGGGAAGATGGCATGGAATCCATGATGTAGCACCTTATTATTTTCCTCACCTCTCAGAAAAAAGTGACAGGAGAGGGAGAATGAGCAAAGAAGGGCTTTTTTTTTTTTTTCATTTACTATTACTTATTGAGTAAATCTCAATGTCAGGTCCTATGACAACCACTGGGATAAAGTGGTGAGTAAGAGACAAGGTCCCTCAGTGCATGAAACTTATGTTCTAATGGAGACAGACATTAAGCAGATAACAGAGTAATGACATTGTTATTTGTGTGTTTTAGTACTTATAAAGGGCGCTATAAGGGAGAATAACATGGGTATCTAATGTGGGCATTGAGATCAGGGTAGTGGTCCCTAAGGAAGTGTCATTTAAGCTGAAATCAGAGAGATGCACAGGAATTAGCCAGGTGGTGTGGGTGAGGAGAGCTTAACACAGTTACAGGGGTATTGCAGTCAGTTGGAAGGAAGATTGTCTCTTTAGAAACTGAAAGGCCAGTGTTGCCAGGGAGTAGTGAGGGAGGAGAGTGACTTGAGATGCTGCTGGTGAGCAGGTGAGTGGGACTGTGTGGAGCCATTATAGGTCATATTAATGAGGTTGATCTTTAGCTTTAGAGCAAAGGAAAAACCATTGAGATGTTTTTAAGACAGAGGGGCAAGTGTGTGGTGAAATAATAATAGTGACTACTTACTTAGTCCTTATGGTGCATACTGTTCCAAGTTATTTAAAAGGATTAGCTCGTTATCTTCATAATGGCCCCAGATCTACATCCCTATTTTATAGATGGGGAAACTGAGACATAGAGAGGTTGAGTAATTTGCCCTGAGTAGTTTGCTAAAGATCAATTTACAGATGGTTGCGTATGATCAGATTTACATCTTTCAAAGATTACTGTGGCTGTGACATAGAAAATGGTGAAGATGAGAGAAGATAGTGGTGGCCTGGAGTATGGTAGTTGGGGTGGTAGAGGAGAGAGAGAGTCAATCCTTCGCCATTCTACTCCTAGCCTATACTCTCTTCAACCCCATCTGGATTACCTCTGTATCTTCTTAGACTTGCCTTGATCCCCTGGATGCATATTTAGCTAAGGATTTAGAAGACAAATAAGAATACATTCTGGATGTTAGTTTTTTCCAAACCTTGTCTCTTCCATTTTTTACCAGAAGCTGCAGACCTGAGCTAAGGTGGGTACTTACTTTAATTGGGTTGCTTGTACGTTTGAGTTCAGAGTACAGCATGTTAATCATCCGCAAAAGTTTCCTTTCAAGGATTATGTGATAACTGTTAAACTGTCTTCTCACAGATATCTAGCACTGATCCCATGCCCCATACCTCCAGAAAACTCACCAGTGCCACCGATGAATGGAACAATTTTATTCACAGATGAACAGAACCACTGTAGTACAGTTACCTAGTGTTCTCTATGTACAGTTAGGTTCTCAAAAAGAGACCCTTTTCCCCATTTCTGCTTAAATGATTATTAACCTAGAACATAGAGGTATTGTCTATATCTGAGGACCCTGTGGTGCACGGCACCATTTTGAGTCCCCCATAGTGAGGGGCTCAATACTTTTGAAGCAGTTGGGAAAGAGCATTTTTTCTGAAGGCCTGCTTATTTTCATTTTTATTTTGTATTTGGTTCCCATCCCCCATATTCAGCACAAGGTCACAGCAGTATTGCTGATAAGATCTGTAGTTTTGTTTTATTCGAGGGTGCAAGAAATATTGGTTGTTTTTCCCTAACCACCTGGTAGATAGCAGTTCTCCCTTCTAAGCTTCGACCTTGTTGCAGGTAAGACATTCAAAAGCTTTATTGCTCTTGCAACTTAAAGGAGTTTCTTAGTGCATTTAATCACTAATTCACTAAAATCTTTATATTGGAAGAGATGACTTAATTGAAATTTCAATTGCAGAATAAAAAGAAATCCAGAGTATTTATAAATTCCATTAAATCTAAGACCTGGAGTTAAAGAATTTTGCCATATTTGAAGCTGAAGAAAGCTGTAGAACATTCTAACATTTATCTCCAATAAAAAATTCTTTAGGGATGGATATTAACATTTGACAAATTGAAGAAGTTACAGAATCTTTGTGAGTTTTAGTAATGTGTCATAGAAATACAGTGAGCTGATTTCAGGTTACTGCTTTCATTTTGTGGGCCATCACATTTACTTTAGCATTCCATATTTCTATGAAATTCTTGATAAAACTCTTGAGAAACAAGACCAAAAAAAGTTCACTTCTCCATGGAATACAGCTCTTAATCACAAATTCCTTAGGGTCTGACTAGAAACCCATGAAGTAATTGAGGGGTTTCCTTTTGAAAGATAACGTTTTGTATTTTGTATATTATATGTTAAGTGTTGCTGGGAGCCATCAGTAAAACATATAGTAATAATACCTGAGATACCTTTGAGGTATCTGTTTAGTACTATTGGTCTATATTTGTATACTTAACTTTTATATAGCACTTTGAAATCACTTCAGGAAGCTTAATGCTGATAAGAACCTCATGAGGTAAAAAATGAATACCTTTTAAAAATGATGAATATTAAGATTATTTTATAGGAGGAGATACAGGAATTTAGGAATTTTGACTTATTTCTAGTACAAACCTTTTTATATGTAAATGAGTAATTTCTAGAAATAAAATAGTACACGTAACATTGATGAAATCATTCTAAAGTTTTGCTGTATTAAAAATATGAGCAGTGGATATGGAAGAAGTAATCTGCAGTGGATATGACATAATATTCTGATTTTGCGCTTCTTGAAGTTCAAGGCGGGAAATTTTAGTATTGGGGATATCTGGGTAGGAAAAAAGAGTTTATTTTTATGGGTATATTATCCACTTTTTGTTATAAAATTAAACGCTTCATAAAATTTCATAAAATGAAATATTTCATTTGAAAATGTGGTTTGTTGGACAGAAATTTTGAAGATAATAAATATTTTAAGATTAAAGAGGTTTTTCTCAATTAAAATTTGAAGCCAAAATAATTTTGCATACCAGCAATTTTGGGGTTCTTCCAAATATTTTATTATGAAAAAATTTGAAACATACAAAAATGCTGAAATAATTGTACAATGAACACTCATGTACACACCACATATATTTTCTAATTTATATCTTACTGTATTTGTTTTATCATCTATTTGTCCAGTTCTCCAGCCTTCTATCAAATGGATATTCATCTTATTTTTTCATGCATTTTAAAGTTGCAGACATAAGTATATTTCACCCAGAAACACGTCAACATGCATATCATTAGCCAGAGTTCAATATTATTTGATTATTTTTTAAGGTAAAATTTACATACAGTGAAATGTATAAATCTTAGGTGTATCATTTGATGTACTTTGACATAACTGAAACCCTATAAAGATATAGAACATTACTGTCACCCCAAAGAGTGCCTCTGCCAGTCAATTTCCATATCTGCTCCCCAGACATAACCATTGTTCCGATATTATTTTCCTGCATATATTAGTATTTTTTTTTGTTCTACAATTTCAGATAAATGGAATCATACATATGTGTAAGGCTTCTTTCACTTAGCATACTGTTTTTGAGATTCATGTTATCATCAATAGTTTACACTTTTTAAAAAGTTGATGAGTACTGTTCCATTATAAACATACAACACCATTCGCTTATCCATTCTCTTGTTGATAGACATCTAGCCTGTCTTCTGGTGTTGGCTGTTATGAGTAAGCTGCTGTGAACATTTGTGTAAAAGTCTTTGTGTAGATTTGTTTCATTTCTTTGGGTAAATACTTAGGAATGGAACTGCTGGTATGCCTATAATTTAAAAATTGAATTTAGCTATTGAAAAAAGTTATTTTAATCATGCTTTTCACTGGGCTACATTTCATTTTTAATACAGTATTTTATTCTGTCAATTAATACCTAATATTTGAGAACATTTACAATATTAATGGAACTTAGTCTAAGAGAAGTTCAGCTTACATTTTTTAAAAAAAGTATTTCAATACTAAGTATGCATAAGAGATAATTATGGTCAAATTTATTATGTCAAAAACATAATAAATGTTAGTCTACATAAATTCAGTTTTTAGTTTAAAGTTCTTTGGCTACAAGAAAGAACATTTGGTTTATTTCACTAATGGAAATATCTCTTAATGCTGGATGGATTCTTCTTGATATTTCTTCTGCTATTGTTTTAGCGTAGTTGTCTGTGATTGTATGAATGGAGTTGAGTGGAGAGGTACTCATTATGTTTATTCCAAATAGGAGTATATAACTGATTACTATAATAATGAGGAGGTAGACAGGGACTGCAACTGCCCAGTACTTTTGAGGCCAGTAGCTTAAGCCTAAGAAGTTTAGCCAAAATTCAGGACTAAAAGCCCATATGAGATATACTGTGAAGCCATATTGAGAGCTTAAGAAAAGAGCAAAGCCATAAATTGCTTGTTCTGGCAATGGCAATAGTGAATTTTCCATTTTCCCTGTGGCTCTAGACAGTCTCAGCACTGTGTACAAGCAGCTACCCAGGAGCCGCAGGGGAGCAAGAGAAGAAAAACTGAGTGACAGGCCTAGTGTAGACAGTACCCTGCTTGGGCCTGCATTTCATTTTTTAAAATTTATTTTAATTAGTTTCAAGTATACAGTACATTTGTTAGACATCTATACAGTTTGTAAAAGGTCCCCCTAATTGCACCCTCCTGCCCTGACCTTCAGCTAGCTAACATATTCATTCTAATTGCATTCGCTATGCTGTGCTCCCCATCTCCATGTCCATCCATCAGCTACTAATTTGTACTACTTTAACCCTTCTCCCAGCCCCCCAAACACCCCCCCCGTCTGTCACCAAATTGCCCACAGTATTTGTGAGTCTGTTTTGATTAGTTTATTATTTTATTCCTTAGATTCGCGCATATAAGTGAGATCATATAGTGCTTATCTTTCTCTGTCTGACTTAAATATCTTCTAGGTCCATTAAAGCAATATTTTTCCCATCACCTTCTTTTAGTCTGTCTTTTAATCTGAAGTGAGTCTCTTACAGGCAACATGTAGGGGTCTTGTTTTCTTTGTCATTCATCCACTCTTTTAGTTGGATCACTTAATTCTTTTCCATTTGAGGTATTAATTGAGAGGAATGTAGTTGTTACCATTCTTTATTCCTGTTTTTGATACATGTTTTTTGTTCTTAAAAAAATCACTTCAGCATTTCCTGTAATACTGGCTTGGTGGTGATAAATTCCTTTAGCTTATTTTTGTCTGGGAAGCTCTTTATCTGTCCTTCAACTCTAAATGATAGCTTTGCTGGATAAATTATTCTTGGTTGTAGATCTTGGCTCTTCATCCTGTCTAATATTTTGTGCCAAGCCGTTCTGTCCTGCATAGTTTCTTTTGAGAAATCAGCTGCCAGTCTTATGGGTGTTCCCTTATAAGTAACTATCTGTTTTTCTCTTGCTGCCTTTAATATTCTTTCTTTGTATTTAACTTTTGGCATTTTAATTATAATGTGTCTTGGTGTGGGCCTCTTTGGATCCCTGATTTTTGGAATTCTCTGAGCTTCCTGGGGTTTTATGTCCATTTCCTTCACTAGGTTAGGGAAGTTTCCATCATTATTTCTTCAAACAGCTCTTCAACATCTTGATTTTCTTCACTTATGCTAATGAGATGGATATTTGGACCCTTAATATTGTCCCATATGCTCCTTAAATTATTTTTATAGTCTTGGCATCTTATCTCTTGCCATTCTGATTGCATGTCCTTGGCTTTCCCGTCCTTAGATAGGGCATTTGATCCTTTTCTTTATTCAGTTTTGTTTATTCCTTTGTTTATTCCATTTAATATACTTCTCATCTCAGATATGTGTTCTTTGTTTCAGGCTGGCTCCCTTTTATAATTTCCATTTCCATTTTTATAGGGTTTTTTTTATCTCTTTGTTGAATTTCTCACCAAATTTAACCAGAAGTTCATTGAGCATCTTTATAACCAGTGTTTTGAACTCTGTGCCTATTAGGTTACTTGACTCCATTATATCTGGATCTCTGTTCTGTTCTCTCATATGGTTTCTGTTTCTTTGCATCCCCATTTTGGCTGTGTTTCCGTGTCTGTTTCTATGTACTAAGCAAAGCTCCTAAGTCTCCCGGTCTTATTAGTGTGGATTTGTGAAGTAGGTGTTTAGTGGCACAGTCCTGAGAGGGGTTCAGCTGCAGGCCAAATTTACCCAAGCCTCTGCCCTCTGGGTCCACCTGTTAAGATTCAGCAAACAATCCACAGGTGCTATGCTCATTGTTGCCTCAAGAGGACATGCCAGAAACCGAGGCCAACTGCCTTCAATGTGAGTCTGGGGTTGGCTCAACAAGGAGCACCTGACTTGCCAAGGACACACCTGGATGTGGTTTGGGTGGGGCCGCGAGTTGGGGAGGCAGAGTTTCAGGGAATCCTCTGGGTGGAGTGACCTCTCTTTATCTAGTTCAATGACCTCTTGGCTATGGTGGAGCTGTGTCCATGCACTGGGAGTGGGGAGAGCTTAATAAGGAAATGGATACTGCCAGCACTCTGTAAAGAGCAAGTTTCACCTTGGCCTTCACTCGACAGTGTCTCTCTGTAAGTCCCTCGTGTTCCCTGTGCTCAGCTGAATCGGCTCTGGTGCTCAGAGCAAGCAGGTCCATCACCGTGAAAATCTGCTTGCGGATGCGGCCCTTTAAGAGGCGTCTGCTGCTGATGTTGCTGCAGCCTCCATCTCACTCAGCTGCTTGGGACAGGGCAGCTCCATGTCCTTGCCCTGTCTCCAACCTTCTGCCATTGCAGGGTGCTTTCTTGGATTTCTCTCTCCCTAGTTGTATGGCTTTGTTCATCAAGAATCTCAGGAGATTTTTCCTTGCTGCTTGCCTTTGTTTCCATCACAACTTTGATTTGGTTTTGCTAGAGGGATGAACAGAGCCCTCTATCCATCTATGCCATTTGGGTACTGACATTTCATTTTTAAAATATCTTTTCTATTTCCATTTTTCCAACATCGTAGGCCAGGTGATCATACATCATTTCTAGATTACAATAGTTTAGCTGGTTCTCTTGCCTCTAGTCACTCCTCGACTTCAATCCATCCAGCACAAGGCTTAAAGGTGAAAACACTATGTTTTGACAATATTCCCTTGTTCAGAAATCTCCAGTGCTTTACTGTTGCCTACTGTGCAGTTTCAGAAGGCCCTCTAAATCTGTCTCCACCTTGCCTTGTTTCTTATCCCTTCTTAGCATAAACCCTGTGTGCTCTTTCCCACCCATTTCTGCCTTTATGTTTTTGCTTATATTGCTCCTGCCTAGAATTTTATTTCCCTTCTCTCCATCTCCCAAATCCTTCAAGTTATTAAGGTACAGCTCAAAATTCCACAACTGGGTTGTGAGCTCCCTGCAGGCAAGGTTCTTGTCCACTACTTTTGTGTTTCAGTGAATACCTATCATAGTGCTACAGACATAATAGACATTTAGTCAATGCTTAATAATCTGGTATTGAAGATTACAAAATGTGCCTGTTTTTTGGTTCTTTTTAATGCCCAGTTGGTAGGTTTTATATTTAAACAACTGTTGGATGTAATAGTTTTCAAAAAATATTTATTTTTAGGCTACAGTGATATAATTTCAAACTATGAAATATATAATATTTTTTTCTAATTTCTGATATCAAAATTAGAAAAATGTGCTATAATATGTATTATAATTACATTGTAGTAAAGTCATCTGATGATACCTATAGAGGGAATGAGTCATTTATAATAGGTGTGCTTACTAAACAGTGGAAGGCTTACTGTGAACCCTTTTCTTTTTGTGTGAAGGCATGCTGTAAAATGTACTACACAAATTATGTACCTGCCCTCTTAATGTGCTGCATCATCACTGCAGACGCACATAGAAATGGTGTGATGCTTTGGGCTGAGTGACGATTACTTTGTCATTCCATACAAATAAATGCTGCTCCACACTTATCCTGGTTGTCTGTGTTCACTTGTGACACACTGAGGCCCCAGGGGCTACAGTTTTGAGATTGAGGTGACTGTCTGCTTTCTTGGAGAGCTAAGCTTCTGTCCTTATTCTTTTGAACTTTTACTCTCTTCTCCTTAATTGGGAGTATATTTGTAGCTCTGTATCCAGAACACTGTAATTTCTGTTGGCCACTGCTACTGTAGTCTTTTTCCCTGGACTGTGTGTCTCATCACACCTCTGTGTTTGCTTGCTACTCCTACCCTCTTATATATATTATCATTTTTTTTCTTGTTTCTCTCATTATCCTGTCACTTCTTCTTGACTTCTTGCATTTGATGTGAAGATGCTCTCCCTTTCCATACCCTGGCAGGCAGTAAAAGCACTCCTTTCTTTTTGCACTATGAACTGATCAGAGGTGTTGGATGTAATTTTCAGGTGTATTTCCCTGGTCTATATTGATGGGCGAATATGGGCTCTTTCTGTACTGCCAAACTTTTTGTTTGATATTTATTGTATAATGTTGGTGCTGGGTATGATGATATTAACTGTTATTACCATGTATTACAATATTATAAGGATATATTTTGTTCCACAGTATAATTAAATCTAGAACATAATGTGGCACTTAGCAATTTATTTTTAACTCTCAAATATCATGTGGCACACTTAATTTTTCTTATTTTGGTAATATGGAAGTAGGAATGTGGAGAGGGTCGATCATGTGTCATACTGGTATGACTTTAAGGTGTTTACTGTTGAAATAACTTTAAAGATTGATACATGTATATATACTCTTAACTAATTTTCTCAACAGTTACTCATAACTCATCTCTTGATTTATAGGTCCCAAGGAACCCTGATATCCCAAATCAAGCTGTGGCTCAAAGAGAGGAGCAAAAAAAGATTGATGAAGCTGAACCTCTTACACCAGAGGAGTCTGAAGAAAAGGAAAAACTCCTCACACAAGTAAAATATTTAAAGTGACTGAAATACTTCTAGTCAACCAATAGTGAAAAGAAAAATATATCACTTAATTTCTATTGTATGAGCTCAGTGCCCTGACTGGACACACTAATAAACCCAGGGCTAGTTTGTATATGTTTAGACCAAATATCTCTATTTTTTTTCCTTTCACAGAATACACCCTTTTGGAAATACAAAATGTAAAATATAGGAGTCCATTATTAAAAAGACATGTATTTTATCAATTATAATCAGGCCAATTAATCTACATATGAATAACGATACACAATTATTGCTAGTATATTCTTGAAAATTTAAATATATACTTTGTTGAGTGATGCGAAACTGTCCTCTGAAATTATTTATGAAATTAATTATTTATGGAAACATTTCATAATTTTCAAAATGCCTTTCATACTTTCTTGGGAAGAACTTTAATACAACAAAGGATGAGAGATTTCTGAAACTTTTTTATTCATTCTTTTCCAGCTTTATTGAAATATAATAGACAGTTGCTTATATTTACATTGTACAATTCAATGAATTTATCTCAATTATAGTTAGCATGCAATAACATACGAGTTTCAGTTGTATAACATAGTGATCAGAGATCCGCACAACCCACACAGCGATCACCCCACTAAATCTAATGCCACTCTTCCCCCTTACATATTTATTACATTATTAACCGTCTTCCCCATGCTGCATTCTACATCTCCACGTCTGTTCTGCACCTATCCATATGTACGTAAACCTTTGCCTTTTTCACTGTCCTTCAATCTCATCCCATCTAGTAGCCCTTAAAATATTCTCTCCATCTGAGTTTATTTCTGCTTTTGTTGTTGTTTCTTTTGTTCTTTAGATTCCACATGTATGTGAAATCATGTGATAATTTGTCTTTCTCTATCCACCTATTTCATTCAGCACAATACCCTCTAGGTCCATCAAGGCAATATCTTTTTCCATCCACTTCCTTTTAGTCTCTATGTGTCTTTAATCTGAAGTGAGTCTCTTGCAGGCAGCATATGTAGGGGTCTTGCTTTCTTATCCATTCAGCCACTCTATCTTTTGGCTGGAGCACTTAATTCTTTTCCATTTGAGGTACTTGTTGATAGGAATGTAGTTGTTACCATTCTTTATTCCTGTTTCGATACGTGTTTTTTCTTCTTAAAGAAGTTCCTCCAGCATTTCTTGTAATACTGGCTTGGTGTTGATAAATTATTTAGATTATTTTTGTCTGGGAAGCTCTTTTCTGTCCTTGGACTCTAAATGATAGCTTTGCTGGATGAAGTATTCTTAGTCATAGATCCTGGATTTTCATGATGTGAATATTTTGTGCCAAGCCCTTCTGTCTTGCATAGTTTCTTTTGAGAAATCAGCTGCCAGTGTTACGGGTGCTCTCTTGTAGGTAACTAACTGCTTTTCTCTTGCTGCTTTTAAGATTCTTTGTTTGTCTTTAACCTTTGACATTTTAATTATGATGTATCTTGTTTAGGTGTCTTTGTGGTCCTCTTTCTTGGGACTCTACACTTCCTAGGGTTGTATGTCTATTTCTTTACCAGGTTAGGGAAGTTTTCCATCATTATTCTTTAAATAGCTCTTCAATGTCTTGTTTTCCTTCAGGTACCCCTATGACATGGATATTTTTACATTTAATTGTGCCCATTGGCTCCTTATATTATTATTATAGTCTTGACTTCTTTTTTCTTGCCATCCCAATTGAGTGTCATTGGCTTCCTCATCCTCTGTATCAGTGGTTTGATCCTCTTCTTTATCCACTCTGTTTACTCCCTCTGATATAGTCTTAATCTCAGATAATATGTTCTTCATTTTTTACCGGTCCCTTTTATAATTTCCAATTCCATTTTTATGTTTTTTAATCTCTTAAAGTTCTCACTGAATTCATCTACACTTCCCATAAGTTCATTGAGCATCCTTATAACCAGTGTTTTGAACTCTACATCTGTTAGACTGCTTGACTCCATTATTCCTGGATCTCTGTTCTTTTTTCTTGTATGGTTTCTTCTTTGTCTACCCATTTTGGCTGCCTTTCTCCGTCTGTTTCTGTGTACTAAGCTAATCTTCTAAGTCTCCTGGTCATATTAGCACAACTGGACAGTAGGTGTCCAGTGGCACAATCCTGGGGCCATCTGTTGAGATTCAGCAAGCACCCTAGATTCTGTGCTTACAGTTGTGTCAAGAGGCCACGCCAGAAACCAAGGCCAGCTGCCACCAGTGTGTCTTGACACTGCTCAATAAGGGGCACCTGACTTGCTGAGGACACACATGGATGTGGCTTGGGTGGGGCCATGAGTTGGGGTGGCGGAGTTTCGGGGAATCCTCTGGGCAGAGTGGCCTCTGTTTTCCAGTTTGATGAGGTCTCCGCTTGGCAGCACTGAGTCTATGTACTGTGAGGGGGGAGTTCAGCAAAGGAACTATGGATACCGCCTGCACTCCTATACAGAGAGAATCTTGCCTCTGGCCCTCATTGTAACAACTCATTGTTACTCCATAAGTCCCTACTACGCCTGAGCTGGTGACCTTGCTCTGGTGCTCAGAGTGAGTGAGTCCATCGCTGTGAAAGTACGCTCATGGAAACGGCTGCTTTAAGAGGTATCTGCCATCGCTGTAGCCTCTGTTCCACTCAGCTGCTTGGGACCAGGCAGCCTCACATCTCTGCCCCCTCCTACCTTCTTCCATGCAGGTTGATGTCTTTTTTACCTCCCTAGTTGTGGGGCTTCTGTTTATCAAGATCTCAGGTGACTCTGCTTGCTTTTGCTCCATGTTTCCGTCACACCTTTGATGTGATTGCAAGAGGGGATGAACGAAGCTTCTGTCATCTACACCATTTTTGCCCCCGATTTCTGAACTTATTAAGGTGATCATTGTACAATTAAAAGCTACTAGCTTTGAAAAATTAGAAGGCTTATGGTCAATATGGTGAATAGGTAAATACTGTGCTGGCCTCCTCCCAGGAATACATCAAATTTACAGCTAAACTACAAAATAACAATCACTGCTGGGAGTCACCTGAAATCTAGCCGAACATAAGTCCTATAACTAAGAGTATACAGAAGAAGTAACCTTGATACTGGTAGAGGGGCCAGTGTTGTGAATTGGGCAGGTCCCATACTGGCGTGTGGTGGTTAAAATTTAGGAGGGGTATCTTGGTTTCATAGGTCCCCCCTGAGGAGTTAGGGGTCCCAGCCCAACAACAGGCTCTCCAGCTCAAGGTTCCCAGTGTGGGGAAGAGAAGTCCCCGTGACTTCTACCTGTGAGGCAAAGATTGTTGCTGAGTGAGATGGAGGCTGCTGGACCCAGGTGTTCCTCTTAAAGGGCCTGCATATGGACTTACTTGCTGATGGACACAATTACGCAGAGTCCCATCACTAAACAGCAGCTTGAAAGGCACCAGGGACGTATAGGGAGGAAATGAATTGTCTGGCTTTGAGACAAAGGCTGCATGGGCACCTTTCTCTCAGAAGTGCTGACAGAAGCCATTGTTCCTTTGTTGAGCCCTCCCATTATCCAGGTGCAGATGCAGGTGGGCACCATATCTGATTCTCTAATCAACTTGGCAAACTCTGTTAGTCCTACTCTGGGATTCCCTGAGTCCCGCCCCACTCAACTTGTGGGCCCACCCGAGCTGCTTCCAGTGGCTTTTCTATACAAACAGCCTATCTTGGCTCATGCTGAGAACTTTTATAAAATCTCTCAAAGGTTCACAAACTCCAAATAAGCAATATCTGGCCACAGCATGCCCTGTACCTCTTGCTAAGTAGCCCCAAGCCTGTCACTAGCAGCAGCGGCCTGTTTAGCTGAGCCTTTTCCAGGCACCTTCAGGCCCAGCACAAGTGGCTACCTTCTGTATATCACCTTATAGTTCATACCGAGTGGCCCCTGGGCAGGTCACAGGCAGCAGCTGACCTTGGCCAGCAACATGCCCCTCTCAAGAGAGATCTCAGAACCAACACACTCTATGATCAGCTTCAGACCCCATACTGGAGCACCACTAGACCACCTCCACAAACAGCACACACAAAGGGCAGACAGGGCAGGCACCAGATCCCTGCTAAAGCGAATCCTGCTCTGCAGGGTCAGCCCCTGCACAACAGCTTCTTCACTGTAGTCAGGGCCAGTTCTCACAACCAATTAGCCTGAGGGTGAATACCTCCCAGTGACTTGCAAACAGTAACCAAGGCTCAACTACAACAGAAACATACACACCCTATAAAAGTGACACCTAGAGTACCCTACTGAGGTGAGCAGGGAAACTGCCACTGGGCCCACAGGACACCTACTACATAAGGCCACTCTGCTAAGATTAGGAGATATAGGAGCCCTACCTAATACATAGAAACAAACACGGAGAAGCAATCAAAAGGAAGAAACAAATATTTCTCAAATAAAGGAAAACTCCAGAAGAACAAAATGGAGATATTTAGAGGCACATATATTTTTTCAAATTACTTTTCATTTTTTTTTGATAAACACCCAGAAATGGAATTGCAGGATCATTTTGAGAAAAGTCTATATTGTTTTTCATAGTGTCTGCACCAGTTTATATTTCCACCAGCAGTGCACAAGGGTTTCCTTTTCTCCACATCCTTGATAACACTTGTAATTTCTAGTCTTTTTGATAATAGCCATTCTAACTGGCGTGAGGTCATAATCTCATTATAGTTTTGATTTGCATTTCCCTGATGATTAATGATGTAGAGCATATTATTCATGTACCTGCTGCCATCCATATTTCTTCTTTAGAAAAATGTCTGTTCAGATCTTCTGCCCATTTTTACATTGGATTGTTTTTTTTTTTGCTATTGAGTTGTATGAATTCTTTATATTTTATATTAGCCCCTTATCAGATATATAATTCACAAATATTTTTCCCATTCAGTAGGTTGCCTTTTATTTTTGTTGATGTTTTCCCTTTGCTGTGCAGAAGCTTTTATTTTGATGGAGTCCCACTTAATTTTGCTTTTGTTGCTTTTGCTTTTGTTGTTGTATTCAAAAAATCATCTCCAAGACCTATCTCATGATGCTGACTATTTGCTTCTTCTAGGAGTTTTATGGTTTTGTGTCTTATGTTCAAGTCTAATTCATTTTGAGACCATTTTTGTGTGTAAGATAGTAGTCCAGTTTCATTCTTTCATTTGTGACTGTCCAGTTTTCCCAACACCATTTATTTGAAGAGACTGTCTTTTTCCATTCTATATTCGTGATTCCTTTGTCATAAATTAATGTATCCATGATTAAAAACTCATGGCGGTACAAAGGAACAAAATGTTAGTCATCTGAAATCTTTATCAAGTAAAGGCTAGAGATAGAGGTGTGCATTGTTGAGGGTATCACGTTTATATGGGTTGGGACATGAGAAGTGGAAAACAAATTCTTGGTCTTGTGACTTCATAGACATGCTTAATACCAAAGACTTTTAAAACACTGGTTAAACTCGTCTGTCTTTAGTAAATAAATTGAGTGGGCCCAATAAAAATCTGTTTATGGAAGTCCTTTTTGTGAATATAATTTTGAACAGAAGTCACTTATGTATTTGGAATGATATAAAGAGCTCCAAAACTTTTTTTTTTCTGCCTCCATGTTTTTTTTTTTATTTAATGCATCCACATTCTTCCCTTAAATTAATATACATGGGAATACATATCTATATCTATATAGATATAGATATAGTGTCAGTGTGGATACTAGACTAATCAGGGGGATTACTTTTAAATTATATAAATATCTAACCACTATGCTATTCAGCTGAAACTAATTTAAATTAATACTGAATGTCAATTGTAATTGAAAAATAAAATATATAAAGATATACACTAAAAAAACCCACTGAAAGTTCTGGAATATAGGACTTCAGCATTTATAGTAGCACTTTTATTTTAGTTACATTTGTATTTTAATGTAGTAGGCATCTATAAAATGTGGAATTTAAAACTACAGTATCTTTAGAACTGTAAATCAGTTTTTAGTATTTGGAGAGTAGTACATTCTCTTCATGATAGAAAAGCAGTTATTTTTATAAATAACGCCCACTCAAGTTTTGATTACAACATAAAAAACTTGGAATTTTATGAGGAGGAATGTTTTAAATCTTAAAACTGTTTTAATCCACTGTTATATGGAAAAAAATGAATAATAAGTGGATTTACTAATTTAACCTTGATTGATGATGTTTAATTTTTTCACAGGGATTCACAAACTGGACTAAGCGAGATTTTAACCAGTTTGTTAAAGCTAATGAAAGTATGGAAGAGACGACATTGATAATATTGCTCGAGAGGTGGAAGGCAAATCGCCTGAGGAGGTCATGGAGTATTCAGGTTCGTATATATATATATAACTTCAAACATGGTTTTAATTGTAACATTGTAACCTTATTCACTTATTTAGTGTCAATTTAATTATACCCATTATTCAGAGATCTTTAAATTTTTATGAATAAAGTGTGAAAGTATAAAATATAATCGTATTTCTATGACAAGATGATAAGATTTATCAAAACAAAGTGACCACTACTGTTCCCTATCAGTTAGCTGATGGAGCCATGTAAGCCCTGATGAAACAAGGGTGGCTCTTGGGTGAACATTTTATGATTTTCAGGTCTTAATGCTCAAGTCTAATTCATTTTGAGACAGTTTTTGTGTATAGTATAAAATTAGTTTCCCACTTTCCCACCTCTGGAATTTGATACTCTACTGGGCAAGTCAAGTCCGAGATTTCTGGTTCAGTGGATTGTATAACTGTCTTTATAGGTCATCCTTGAAGTACAGAATTCCTAGCAGGCCCTTTTAGATCTTCAAAACCCTCGTCGTGCCTTTCAACTCCTAGCAGGCCATATGGATCCCATTAAACTTTAGGCAACCTGGAGAAGATCTAAAAAGACTGCTCGAATAAATCTGTTAGTAGATGCTAGAATCATCTCCCTCTCTTACTCAGCTGGTGATTTGGTCTTGACCAGAACTAGATTAGCTGCTGAAGCATCTGGAGTTAATATAATTCCCCATGTCACAGCATATCCAACCTAGAACAGGAAGTTTCAAACTTTCAAATATTGAGCTCTCAAATTTAGTCTGAATATCAGATGTTGTATAATTCATTTTCCCCAAAGGGAAACAATATTACAAAGTAGGGTTTAGGTTTCTATGCTTACCCCTCAAAGTCTATTTAGCTTAACAAACTCAAATTCTATTTTTTGCCAAGAAAAATAGTAGGAGGAAACAATTTACAAATACTAATAATACACCAAAATTAATAACAGGCTAGGAACAGCTCTTAAAATTATCTGTAGTGCTAGTGCCTGAGAAAAATCCAGGTTAATTAGAGAATAGATACTTCTTTTTTCTTTGGAAATATGAAAGGGTCTGCCGTTGATTACCAGGGTGATTTAGAGGTGATTATATTAAGTTTTTATTCCGTGTCATATAAATGAGTTTATGAACTTCCTTTTCCTTGATGGCAGCGTAACACTGCTATTAATTTAATTAAGCTTTATCACATAAGCTTAGGGAATTTGGGGGCTTAGAGAGGGGAAATAGATAAGAGAGAAGAAAAATTTTTTTTGCAGCAGGATTTCAATGAAGAGGTGCAAAAGAATATGTGCAGAGATTTTCTGAAGTAGAATTTTCTTCAAAAATAGCAGAGTGTATATGGAGTGGCAAGAAACAAGTGATTCAAAAAGAATAATGTCAGATGTCCCCTCAAATTTGATACCTTGGTTTGGTGGAATGACTAGCTCTAGGACAGCTTACTTGGGATTCTTTCAGAGGGTGAGAGGAGGAAAAGGTTTATGTAGTTGTTGCATAAGAAGAGAATGTGTGCAATTGCGCTATTCAGGAGTATCTGCAGGCTATTTAATTTGTATTGATATTGAATAACTGAGAGAATAAATAGATGTGACCTAGGTGCTTATAAAAACCAGAGTGCTAACATCTTTTTTGATAGCCTCTAAAAATGAAAAATTTGAGAATGCAAAGTAGGTCATTGAAAGGCCTTTCACTGAAGTCATAAGATGTGACATATTAATGCAGCCAGATTATTTAGCTCACTTATAAAATTTAGGTGACTTGGTGTTTTGTCTTAGAGAAAAGGCTTCCAAGTAAGTTTTAAAAACAAGCCACAGATCATTGAAAATATTGCATATTAGTGAATGGTTTTAAAGCTGAAGCAACAATTCAGTAGAAATTGCTGCTTCATAGGAAGTTTGAATAATCTGTTGCTGATGATTTTGTCTTTGTTTATGCTTGCTTAGGAAGCTAATTTCTCTAAGTTTATATGGCCAACTCTCTCCTGTTTCACTTTATGTATTTGGTTCCTTCTATATCATGTTTGAATAAAAGCATGAAGGGGAAGGGATTAAAAGTACAAATTGGTAGTTTCAAATAGTCGTGGGTATGTAAAGTACAGCATAAGGAATATAGTCAGTAATGCTAATAATTAGGGGTACTAGATTTATCGGGGTAATCACTTTGTAAGTTATATAAATGCCTAATCACTATGTTGTACACCCAATACTAATATTAATATTGTATGCCAACTGTATTTGAAAAATCAAAAAAAAATTTTTAAAGCATACCTTAAATCAGTATCTGTAGTATTTTTTGAAATCCTAGTCATTTGAGATGCATGATTAAAAATGCCATAATGTTTTCATGAATGGAAACTTACTAACCTAAAACTTTCTTGTGAGATATTTTAATTGAAAAGTTAGGGATATTTAGTAATTGAACATATCTGAATCTTGATTTTAAACAGTATAATTTTACTGTATTGTCTCTTGTTAATTCTTTATTCTACAGTTCCTTGGATTCATTTGCTTAAGATGATAATATTGTAAAGTAATAACTGTTTTTCAGCTGTATTTTGGGAACGTTGCAATGAATTACAGGACATTGAGAAAATTATGGCTCAAATTGAACGAGGAGAAGCAAGAATCCAACGAAGGATCAGTATCAAGAAGCCCTGGATGCCAAGGTACTATATTCATAATTGTCAAAATATTATTAGATTGTTTTAATTAGTATGGTGATTAGCTTTGATTGATTACTGCACATTTTGTTAAAGTACTGTTTTGTTTAAATCCACAGATTCCAAGATGAGATACAAGGCTCCTTTCCATCAGTTACGTATTCAGTATGGAACCAGCAAAGGAAAGAACTATCTGAGGAAGAAGATAGATTCTTGATTTGTATGTTACACAAAATGGGCTTTGATAGAGAAAACGTGTATGAAGAATTAAGACAGTGTGTACGGAATGCCCCTCAGTTTAGATTTGACTGGTTTATCAAGTCTAGAACTGCCATGGTATGTATTACTTTCTAACTTATTTCTTCCAACTTTTTGTTTAAAGAATTTAAGTATTAATATACCCTTCACTTAGATTCTCTAATTGTTAACATTTTGCCGTATTGGCTTTGTCCCCCCCACCTGTGTATGTGTACATATGCTTATATATACATAGAATCTATATATACATGTACAAAATTTCTAGTTGTCCTCAAAGTATCTTTCATAGCTGTTTTGTAAACTTGATCCAGTCAAGGTTCACATGTATATTTGGCTGTTGAGTCTCTTTTAGTCTCTTTCAATCTACATTTCTTTTTAGAAACAATGATTTTTAAAATTTCATTTTCTTTTTTTTTGTTTTAATTAAATTTATTGGGGTAACATTGGTTATACAATTATATAATTTTCAGATGTACGTTATAATTTGACATCTATATATTCTATTGTATGTTTACCACCCAAAGTACAGTTTCCTTCAGCTACCATATATTTGACCTCCTTTACCCCATCTACCTCCCCCTCATCTCCCACGCCTTACCCTCCGGTAATCACTAGTCCATTGTCCATGTCCATGAGTCTCTATTTGTTTCTTCCTGTTCATTTTTGGTTTTAGGTTTATATCCCACATATAAGTGAGCATGTGATTTTCGACTTTTTCTGTCTAGCTTATTTCGCTTAGCATGATTATTCTTGAGGTTCATCCATGTTGTTGCAAATGTCAGTATTTCATCTCTTCTTATGACTGAGTAATATTCCATTGTATGTATGTACCACAGCTTCTTTAACCAATCCAGTCCTCTATTGTAGGACACTTTGGTTTCTTTCATGTCCTGGCCACTGTGAATAATGCTGCTATGAACATCGGTGTACAAATATCTTTTCAGATATGGGTTTTCAAGTCTTTGGAGTAAATACCCAGTAGAGGGATTGCTGGATCATATGGTTAGATCAATTCTTAGTTTTTTGAGGAACTCCATACTGTTTTCCATAGTGGCTGTACCAATTTGCAGTCCAACCAGCAGTGTATGAGGGTTCCTTTTTCTCCAGCATCCTCTCCAACATTTGTTATTACTTACCCTGTTGATTATAGCTATTCAACAGGTGTGAGATGGTATCTCATTGTGGTTTTGTGTGCATTTCCCTAATAGCTAGTGATGTTGAGCATCTTTCATATATTTGTTGGCCATTTGTATGTCTCTAGGAGAAGTGTCTGTTAGGTCCTCTGCCCATTTTTTGATTGGATCATTTGTTTTTTGTTGTTGTTATTGAGTCATATGAGTTCTTTGTATATTCTGGATATTAGGCCCTTATTGGACACAAATATATTGCTTACAAATATATTTTCCCATTCATTTGGTTATCTCTTACCTTGTTGACAGTTACTTTTGCTGTGCAGGAAGCTTTTTAGTTTGATGTAGTCCATTCATTTATTTCTGTTTTCTTCCCTTGCCTTTGAGGTCAAATTCATAAAATCCTCTTTAAGTACAAGCTCCTTGAGTTTGAGTTCCTATGTTTCTTCTATGCATTTTTGTTTGTGTCTTATATTCAGGTCCTTAATCCATTTTGAGTTAATTTTGGTGTGTGGTGATAGACAGTAGTCTACTTTCATTCTTTTGCAGGCAGCTTTACAGTTTTCTGAGCACTATTTATTGAAGAGGTTTCCTTTCTCCATGTATGCTTTTGGCTTTTTTTTTAGTGAAAATTATTTGCCCATTTAAATATGGGTTTACTTTTAAACTCTCAATTCTGTTCCACTGGTCTGTGTGTTGTTTTGCTGCCAATACTATGCCATTTGCATTACTGTTGCTTTGTAGTATAATTTAAAGTCAGGCAAAGTGATGTCTCCAGCCTTGTTTGTTTGTTTTTTTCCCCTCAGGATGACTTGGTAATCACGAGATGTTTGTGCTTCCATACAAATGTGATGATTTTTTTGTTCTATTTATTTAAAAAATGCTGATGGGATTTTGATGCAGATTTCATTAAATCTGTATAATGCTTTAGTAATATGGTCATTTTAACTATGTTGATTCTTCCAATCCAAGAACAAGAAATATCTTTCCATTCTTTGTATCTTCTTCAATTTCTTTTAATATGGTTACAGTTTCATTATATAGGTCCTTCACATGTTTTGTTAAATTTATACCTAGGTTATTTTACTCTTTTTTGTTACAATTACAAGAGAAATTATTTTTCCACTTTTTTTTCTGACATTTCATTATTAGAAATTAGGAACACTATGGATTTTTGAACACTGATTTTGTATCCAGAAACTTTACTGTATTTGCTTATTGTTTCTAATAGTGTTCTTATGGAGTCTTTAGGGTTTTCTGTATAGAGAATCATGTCATCCACAACTAGTGACAGTTGACTTCTTCGTTTTACTATTTGGATGCCTTTTATAACTTCTCTGTCTGATTACACTCGCTAGGACCTCCTATGTTATATTGAATAACAGTGCCGATAGTGGACGGCCTTGCCTTCTTCCTGATCTTAGAGGGAAGGTTTTTAGTTTTTCACTATTAAGTATAGTGTGGTGTGAGAGTTTGTCATATATGGCCTTTATTATGTTAAGGTACTTTTCCTTCTATACCAATTTTGTTAAGTTTGTTGATCATAAATGGATGCTGTTCTATTGATATGATCATATGATTCTTATTTTTTAATTTGTTTATGTGGTGTATCACATTAATTGGTTTGCGCATGTTGAACCATCCCTTGCCGCTCGGATTAAACCCACTTGATCCATGATGTATAATCTTTTTAATATGTTGCTGTATTCAGTTTGCTAGTATCTTCTTTTAAGATTTTTGCATCTGTGTTCATGACAGATATTGGTCTATAGTTTTCTCTGTGTGTGTGTGTGTGTGTGTGTGTGTGTGAGAGGAGAGAGATCTTAAGCAGTTTTTTGGTATTGGTTTTTTAGCAGTTTTTTAATTCTTTTCTGACTCAGTTATTCCTCAATAGCATGTTGTTTCATCTCCATGTATTTGTGGTTCTTCCTAATTTCTTTTTGCAGTTGATCTCTAATTTCAAAACTTTATGATCAGAGAATATGTTTGGTATGATTTCAACCCTCTTGTATTTGTTTGAGGCTATCTCTGTGTCCTAGTATGTGGTCGATTATTGAGAATGTCCATGGGCACTAGAGAAGAATATATAAGTAGTTGTTTTGGGATGTGAAGGCTGTATATGTCAATTATGTCCAGTTGTTTATAATGTGTCATTTTGGATGTTATTTTCCTTATTGATTTTCTGTTTGGATGATCTGTCCATATCCGACAGTGGAGTATTTAGGTCTCCTACTATGATAGTGTTTTGGTCTGTTTCTCCCTTTAGTTCTGTTAGTAATTGCTTTATATATTTCAGGGGCTCCCTGATTGGGAGCACAGATATTAATAAATGTTATGTCTTCTTTGGTGGATGAGTCCCTTTATCAATATGAATTGTTCCTCAGTATCTTTCTTTACCTTTTTTTATTTTGAAGTCTCTTTCATCCAATATTAGTACCTCTACTCCTGCTTTAGCAGAATGCCATTTGCTTGAAATATCATTTTTCATCCTTTCACTTTGAGTATATATTTGTCTTTGGAGCTGAGATGTGTCTTCTGGAGGCAGTATATGGTTGGGTTTTGGTTTTTGTTTTTGTTTTTTTGATCCATTCTACAACTCTCTGTCTTTTATTGGTGAGTTCAGTCTATTTATATTTAGGGTGATTATTGAAATATGAGGTCTTCTTACAGCCATTTTATCCTGTGCTTTATGGTAGCTCAGTGTTTTTCATTGCTTCCTTGTCCTTGTGTTTATGTTTTCTTTATTTTGGTTGGCTTTTGTGGATTTTATCTCCGGTCCTTCTTTTTTATGTTATAAACTTAGGTTCTGAATCTTTGGTGTGTGGTTACCATTACAAATATGAAGAGGATAGGTATATATATACTATTGTCCATTTTCTTCTGCCTGTGCCTTATCTCCATTCCCCTTTGTGAATGTGGATCTTTGAATCCTCCCCTTTTCAATCATTGTTATCTAAATTTGTCACTATGTATGCTGAACGTTCATTATTACTTGCTAAAGCAATTTTCTTATTATGTAAGCTTTAATGCCCTGTTCTTAGTAAGGAATGCAATTCCTCTGCTTCTATTTGCCTGATAGTCACCTTACTCCTAATTATGTTTTTTTTTTTGTCATTTTGTTTTAGGTGAGCTGACTTCTTTCAGTGTTTCCTGTAATGTAGGCCTCATGGTGAGAATTCCTTCAATTTGTTGCATGTCTGGAAACATCTTAATTTCTATTTCATATCTAAAGGAGAGCTTAGCTGGATACCATTATTGTAGGCTGGTAGTTTATTTCACTTAATATTTTAAATATTTGATTTCATTCTTTTCTGGCTTGTAAGGTCTGTGCTGAGAAGTCTGATAATCAATGGATTTTCCTTTGTAAGTTACTGTTTTCTTCTCCCTGGCTGCCCTTTGAGAAATTCTATCTTTGTTGTTGATTTTTGATATCTTTAGTGCAATGTGTCTTGGTGAAGGGCCTTTTGGGGTTGAGATAATCAGGTGTTCTATTGATTTCTTGAATTCCAAGCTCCAGGTCATTCCTTAGATTTGGGAAATTCTTGTCTACTATTTGTCTGAAAATGCTTTCTAGTCTCTGCTCCTTTTCCTCACCTTTGAAATGCCCACTATTCTTATGTTTCCTCTCCTAATGGTATCAACTAGTTCTTGTATTTCTCTTTAATTATTTTTCATTCTTTAGTTTCTCTCTTGTTCCTTCTGATTTATTTTCTAGATTTCTGTCTTCGATATCAGAGATTTTTTGCTTCATTTTGGTCGACTCTATTTCCCAATCTTGCTATTTCATTTTTCAAGTCTTGCAGTGTGTGTGTGTGTGTGTGTGTGTGTGTGTGTGTGTGTGTGTGTGTTTAATGTTCAGAAGACCTGTTCTGTTCTTTTTGAGGTTTTTAATCTCCTGGCTCAGCTCACCTAGTTGTTTCTTCAATTCCTGAAATTGTTGATATGACTTGTTTCAGAAACTCTCTGAGGTTTTTCAGAAAGTACCATCCTGAATTTTCTGTCATTTAAGTTGTATATTTCTATTTCTGTAAGCTCATTTTTTGGAGATTTTTTCTCTTTCTTTCTGTCATGCCTTGCCACCTTAGTTGTTCATGGCTTTAGGGACCGTTTCTCTCTGCCTGGGCATTAATGGAAGTTGTATTCTGCTGTTTTTTTCCAAGAAAAAAAAAGATTTATTTATACAAAGTCTCTCTTTAGTCTGCTGCAAAGAAGGTGCTTTTTTTTTTTTTTTTGGTTTCCAGTAGGTGCCATCTAAGCCTCTGGATCCATGCTTTATATATAGCCTAAAATACCCTCAGTTTCAGTCCCTGTCAGTGTCAGCAAGAGTCTAAGCAGCGTTTGCTCAGATTCCCCTGGGGTTTCCGCAGTGTTCCATCTCTGAGGGTATGGAGGGAGGGGCCTTCTGGGTTAGGAGTGGGAACTGCATCTCAGCCTTCAGTTTTGCAACCACAGCTGATAAGATCAACTGTTGTTTTTTGCCGTCCAGCTTATTTCCTTTCTGCCCTGATGACTGAGGCCTGTTTTCCAGCTGGGTGGACCTCACAGCACTTACAGGCAGGGCTGTCCAGGGAAGTCACTGCTCTTTCTCCTCCTCCTCCACCTCCTGCAGGCAGCTCCCGTGACTGGGAGAGTCAGCTTCTTTTATTTCTCCCAGTCCTCTGCTCAACACCGGGGATTCTGACCTGTGGTAGCTCTTATGTGTAGATCCCCCACTCAGACATGCTGGTGTGCAGTATGGGTGTTTTTTTTGTTAGTTTTTTGTTTAGATGTTCAGCTTATTGTTATTTCAAGGGGAGAGATCTGAGGACGTCTCTCACTCCGCCACGTTTCCCAGAATTCTCTGGCAATGACTTTTTTAAGGTGCCTGGGCTCATTGTCTTGTGGAATGTCCCAAATATGTCTCATTATGTGTTCATTGCTAGTTTTGGGTTAAGCATTTTTGGCAAGAATGCAACATAAATGATGTGTACTTCTTAATTGATGACATCAGGAGACACCATATGTTCAGGTTGTCACACTTTTGGAGATGCTAAGTTTGATCATTTGGTTAATATGGTGATCACCAGAGCTCTCCATTTTATAGGTACATTTTCCCCTTTGTAATTAGCAGGTAATAGTTAAAGCCATGTGGAATAGCTTAAGGATTTGTTTTAAATGAGAAGGATTTGTTGCCTAAGTCAAGTCTTCATAAGAATATTATGAAACAGGGAATATTAAGTAGAAGAGATATTTTTATTTTAGCTGCATGTAATTTACTCTGTTACTTTCTAACATGAATTGTATTCCCCTGTTAAGTTTCTAGTACTGCTTAGCAGTGTTCTGATGAAATTGAAATAAATGCAACACATTTTTATTTTTGTAGTTAACAATCTTTTGTCAGCTGAGGTAATTAAAACAAAGGTAGATTTATACAGCCTAAAATTTAGAAGTAACCAGAAACTAACAATTCAAACTTTGGACAATTAAGTAGTTGCTATTTATCATAAATGTTTTCTGGCCAGAAGTTCATAGGGGTCCAAAGCAATGCTTAATATTTTGTTTGACTCATTTTATAGTTTCAGTTCAAGATGAATAAAAAGAAAAGAAAAATCTGAGTTGCTATATTGAAGATTCTGATTTTGGCGGATGCTTTATAAGATCAGTATTCTTTTAAAACTTTAACACAAATTTATAGTGTTCCTTTATTGTTATTGAGAATGTGCCCACAAGTTTATGGAATAGGACAATGCTGGGAGAACTAGCAAATTTCTTTGGATCAAGGCAGGATCCAAAAGGAAATAGGAATGATGGATCAGTTGAATCTTACAACATGACATTTAATAGAAATAAATTTAAAGTACTGTACTTGTTCAAAAGAATATGAAGAGATGCATGGGTTAATAAGATGCAGCAGAAAGAATTAAGATAAGAATTAATCTATAGTGTGAAAAAACTGAGGTTGGATGTAGGGAAGAGTTGTTGACAGGGTTCTTTGGATCATTGACATAGATTGTTGGAGAACAATGTTGAATAGCTTTTGTATTAGATTTTGAAAGTAAGATTCTGTTGTGACTGAAGGCTTTTGGCCATGAGATACTTGGCCTTTTAAGGTGCCTCCTAGCTCAGTGCATCTGTGACCAGTTTAGCAGAGAACTCCTTTCAAAAGCCATGTGTTTTTTTTTTAATTTGAATTATAATTGACATGTAACTTATTAGTTTCAGGTGTACAACATAGTGATTCAATATTTTGTGTACACTGTAAAATGATCACCATAATAAGTCTGGTTATCATCCGTCATTGTATAGAGTTAAAAGGAAATTTTTTTTCTTGTGGTAAGAACTTTTAGGATTATACTCTCTTGGCAACTTTTAAGTCATGCACTACAATATTATTGACTACAGTCACCATCTATATACATTACATCTCCATGCCTTATTTATTTTATAATTGGAAGTTTGTACTGCTTGTATTTAAAAAATTTTAAGCCATTTGGAGTTTTATGTGTATAATGATCTCATTTGCATAGCATAAACAACTTGTAAAGACAAGTGCCTACTTTTTTTTGATGAAGCATGTTTTAGATCATACATGCCCTTTTATGTGATGGAACATTTGCTGAATTTCAAGGATTATTTCAGTGATATTTTACTAACTTTTTAAAAGCTTGAGAGTTTAATGCTGTTCTCAGTTTCTGGAATCATTAAACAAAAGCAGTAGGATGAAACAGATTCAAATATGCAAGAAAAATCCTATTTGTAATATGAACATGACTGTAGAATTATATAACCTTATTTCATTTCCAAGAGAAAAAACAAGTATGTAACCACTAGATATCTCTGGACTCCCTGGTAAAGAATCTTTTTTTTCCTCTGTCTTCTTTCTTACAACACATTTATGTCTTTCTTTACCAAGAAATTTAAATCTCTAATGTGTATTTTCCAAAGAGCATATTCTTAATTATATAGGTGATTACAAATGAAACCATTTTGTCTGTTGCAAATGGTGACGTCTCTGCTCTTAATTACCTTCTAAAAGGTAGATTAGAATTTGATTTCTAAAGAATCTTAAAAAATATATAATAATTTATTTCATACTTAAATATTTTAATCCAAAGCATTTAGCTTTCTGTTTGTTAACTTTTCTTTCATATTGTTTTTCATTTTCCTCCTGGTTAATGGATAAGTTTGGCTATATATTTCTTGATTTAGAGTACAGGTAGTATATTTTGAAATATGCATATGTTTAGGCCATCTTTTTGGATTATTTTATAATAAAATAGTCATTAGAGAATTAAAGAAATATATTATTGGTATTCCTAGATGATCTCTTTGCTCCCTCATTTTAAATATTTATTCTCATATAGTAAGCACATTCACAATCTAGGAAGAAAAATTTCCCTCTTGAAAGATGCAGATGTGATTTCAAAAATTAAAATAATTTGTTTCACTGAAAAAATCCCAGCTTAGAAATACAGAGTATGTAATTTGATTCATTATGCCAGTGTCACTGTGTTCCAATTAAAATCTATTAATGTTTAAACTTAGCTTACTTAAGAAGTTATCTTTAAAAACATAATCTTGCTTAAAGATGACTCTCTTTCCCAGAGACACCAGTAGTGTGAAATAGAAAAAAAAAGTAGAAACCATGGTCGTTTATTTTCATTCTGAGATCTCAAAGTACTGAATTCATGGCTTCTGACTTAAATTAACAATCTTAAAGTGCTTAAAGACATGAACCTCTACTTCTAAATATGCCTCACTTTGAAAGCCTTCAGCTGAAGGTTGAGATTTCTTTGAGGTTCTTTTCCATTAAAAAATTTTAATATAC
This sequence comes from Eonycteris spelaea, assembly GCA_003508835.1. NCBI lineage: Eukaryota > Metazoa > Chordata > Mammalia > Chiroptera > Pteropodidae > Eonycteris > Eonycteris spelaea. The sequence goes on from PUFA01000783.1 coordinate 71,404, forward strand.
AGAAGAAAAAAAATGAGTTTAGTTTCATTTCTCTGTGCTAAAAAGATTATGATTTCTTTCTCTGAGAACTTGTGTGGTCTTTAAGTAATCAGTCTCTAGTTGAACTACATAAACAAGTAGGAAGGATATGATCAGTTTAGATTTTTAAGCTCAGAGCATATGACTAGCCCTACTATTTCCTTCTAATAAAAATATCTTAAAATGGAGTCTTAGTCTTAGGACATTCAGAAACTATCAGAATGAAAAGGACTTTTACCAAATGACTAAAAAGGAAATGATAATACTTTGTACTTTATAGTACCTTTTGTAATGTTTGCCAATCTGTTTACTAACATTAGCTCATTAATTTTGTTGCCATTCCTTTTAGGGAATGGATTCAGGGTATTATTTCTGTTCATTTAATGATAGACTAATGTGACTGGATATTGAGAAGAATCTTAGAGATCTAAAAGATCTAGCATATTAGTCAGTTTACTGGAAAAGACAAGCTTAATCAGTAATTTTTTGGGACCTGCTTAATTCTTTTTAAAGTACCTAAAGGAGAAAAAACAGAATTTAACTCTTTGAGATAACATTTTCTTATTTTTTTTTTAATTTTAAAATAATTTTTATTGTGATAAATATACATTATAACATAATAGTTGCCATTTTAACCATTTTAAATGTATGACCCATGGCATTGATTACATTCATATTGAGGAACATTCTTGTTGTAACCATTTATTGCATCCTTTGCAGGGTTGCTGGGACTCTTAATTTTAGTAAAAAAAATTCTTACACTTTAATTGTTGAGGAGCTTTTTTCTTTCCTAGTCAGCTCAAGAAGCTGTATGCACATTGCCTGTGGCCATGTACCTTGGATTTGAATTAAAGTATTAGTAAATAACTACTACAATTGTCCTGCCTTTTGCAGTAGTTTAAATGAATTTTTTTTTCTGATAGCATCTCAGGGATCAGTGTAGTAAAACGTACAGTATATTAGTGTAGTAAAAAATTCAAATTATTACTGTTTGTTTTCAAATCAACTTTATTGTTAATAAAATGTTCTTTAAAATTAAGAAAATGGAATTAATTAGAATTGTAGGAGAAAAATATTTTTCTTAGAAATCAGCTTGCTTCCTATTTATAGGTTTATCAGTAATCGTAAATGTTAATTAGGTTACTAGTTGTCACAGAGAAGGATTTTCTTTAGATACTTTAGAAAAGTGAAAGTCAAATTCAAAAATTCCCCACTTATTCTGTAGTCACAATAACATGTTTTGTTTGTTGCTTATGCAGCATGATCTAGGAAATTTCATAAAGAAAGCCACTCATAATTTTTATGTCTTTACTTAATTGTATGATAACTAACATTGATAAATATCAATGAGCATTACATTGTTAATGTGAGAAATATGAATTAATACATTATTGATAAAACTGGTAAACAAACATATTGATGGGTTCTTGACTTGTAGAATTATTAAAATGTTAAATATTTATGCTCATAGGGATGTATTAAACTCATGCACTTAAAAAGATGGAATGTCCCTTTTTCAGCCACAATTTCAAAGAGGTCCTACATAGAGATATATACAGAGAGGTAGTGTTTAACTTTGCTTTTGGGGTTCAATCAGAGGAATGGCTTCACAGAAGAGTCCTTCTTAGAACCAAGTTTTAAAAAAACTAGGAATTCTCCATGGGACTATATTCTGGGTTGTGGAAACAACATGTGCAAAGGTTATAAACAAGTGCAGCATATTTAGAAACGGCCAAGTAAGTTGGTATGGTAGGGTGTGAATAAGGAAGTCTGAGAGATGAAGAAATAGCTGGCAGCCAAATTACAAAGGGCTCTGTCTGCGTGTTAAAGTCTTTGCTCGTTAGTCTATAGGAAGTGGGAGTCATTGGAAGATTTTAACAGGTCAGTGACACAATCGGATTTATATTCAGAACTACCATCCTGTGGAAGTGGGGCAAACATCTAACCTCAGCTATCAACTATAGACTGAGGATTCCCAATTTATACCTCATCTTTTTTTTTTCTTCCTTTTGTCTAGTATACCCCAGAGGCATTAAAAAAATATTGTTCTCTTAACCTTCAAATGCAGTTGTTGCTTTCTAAAGGATCAGCATAGCACTTGCACAAAGTGGCATTCAGTGAATAAATGATCATGGAACTTTTGAACTTCAAATTTGTGCTATCTCATAGACTCCTACAGTTGGATCAGATTTGGATAGAATGTGAAGAAATATGCCAATGGGTTGAGTTCTTTTCTTTTCTTTTTATCTACTTTTTTCTAATGCTAGACTTTATTTGGCTATCATCCCAGCAGCATTTATTTATTAAAATAAGTTTGAGGCATCCAGTTGTAAATATTGTGTTTTATTAGTAACAATGGTGTTTGATTTAAGACCAAGCTGTTCTAACAATCTGAAATACAATAAATGCATTACAGGAGTTTGTTTATGAATTTATACTTGTGTGTTACCTTGTGAGGAGGTGGCATAACTATTTTATAAATACGATGTTTAAGCAGCAGCAATTAAGTAAAAGCTTCATAACATTTGATACCTGTTTAAGAAATGTGTATATTTTTAGAATATTAACCCCCATTTATAGCTGCTCGTGTGCTTGAACCCTGAGATTCTTTATTATAGAATGCATTGCTTTTGTTATATGATAGAGGGTTCCAAGGTGACAAAGAACTGAGGAAATATACCACACAATGTATAGTTGAAATATTATTCTGAGAGTAAGTATAGGGAGTTTATAAAAAAGCAAAAGTGAAAAAAGATACCTATTTTTTTCTTAGAACTGTAGAAGAAAATTCTCATTTTATAGAACTACCTAAAAAGTAGAGATACAAATGTGGAAATGCAGTTTGTTTATTTATTATTTGTATGATCACTCACTGTTTTTGACTTTCAGCTGTTATGGGTATGGACCTTCTGTCATTCAGACTTAGGCAGGGCTTAGTGTCTGGATTTTAGTGCATAGGAAATGTGATGTTGAGCCTCTTTAATCTCTTTTAATAAGTAATTTCAAGTATATTGATGCTTTTCTGTGCCTTTTGAATTGATACTTGAAGCTGAGTATTGGGACAAAGGATATTTGAATTTGGTGCTTGGCACGATTGATGTTTACCACACACTATGGGGCAGTGCCACTCATTGCAAACATTCTATCATTTATTACATAAAGGTAAAGATATATATCTTAGTATTCAAAAGTTGAAAACTTGAGTGACTTTGCATGATAGAACATTAAACCATTAAAAGGTATGGGAAAAACCAGGCAGTAAAATTTGTTTGAAATGAATCTAAAGTCTGTAGTTAAAATGATTGGCAAATTGCAGCCTGACACCTGTTTTTGGATGGCCTGCAAGCAAGAATAGTATTATCTTTTTAACTGTTTGAAAAGAAAATCAAAGGAAAAATTTTGTGAAGTGAAAAATTATTTTACAAAATTCAAATTTTATATCTGTAAGTGAGGTTTTATTGGAACACAGCCATACTCACTTATTACATATTGTATACAGCTGCTTTCATGCTACAACAGCAGAGCTGAGTAGTTGTAATGGAACCATGTAGTCTGGAAAGCTAAAAATATTTACTATCTGGCTCTTCACAGAAAAGATTACTGACACCCTGGTTTAAAAGAATGTGTAAGAAAGGTGGAAAGAAATTATATAACCAAGTGTTAAACAGTCTTTTAAGAAAAGTGTTAAATGAAGGATGGGTAAAGGGAGAGACTATTAATCTAAATGAGGGGTTTCGGGGTGTTCCCTATTGATTGTGGTGGAAGCATGGTAGCTGCCTTGTAATATTGAGTATCTCATACAGAAGAAGAATCTCTTGTTTTTGTATAATGATAGAAATTAGACCCAGAACTGATTGCTGGAATCTAGAAGGTAGCAAAGTGTAGCTTTGCATAAAGGGAACATTTTTAACTTGTTTAAGATGGAATAGACAGCCTTGAGAGGTAGAGAGCACCCATCATTGGAAGATTTAGACAGCCAGACAATGAATTAGCAAGGACCTAGTAGAAGGGATTCAAGCATCAACTTGAATGAATTTGAAGCCCTTTCTAATTTTTAAGTCTATAATTTTATGAACTCTTGCTTTGAGAATCTGTATTAAGAGAAGATTTCCAAGTACAAAAGTACACTTTGATTATATTACTCCTCCTGCTCAAAAAATCAATGAAACCCTATTGTCAATTAAGTAAAATTCCTTAGTTCTTTGTTCTCAGTTTCTAGGTTTTTGTACTATTGATCCAAACTTAGCATTATCCATCATTTCTCTACCCTGCAGAGCATTTCCCAGTTGGTTTCTACCAAACATTGTACAGGATAAGCAAACAATGATATGCAGAATAAGAGTTCTGTGTTCAAGTAGGTTTGGGAAATGATAAATGAATCCTGCCTGGACATTTCCAATCTACATTAGAATGTGAAAAGCTCTGAGAGAAGCCCTTGCCATGAAGAAATTTGTTTAACTTTTTAAAAATCCAGCATTTCCACACGCATGGACACAGAATACTTTTTTCTTTGCCCATAGCTATTAACATTGCAGAACAGCTTTCCATTTGTTGTTTTCCTGTTGTCTTTGTGTTTTCACATCTCCTCTCTCCTCTTGTGTGTGATTTTTTTCTCTCTAACTTCATTCCTAAATCCAGCATTGGGAAATGGTGAGTGAAAGAGATTTAAAACTACAGAATTGTAGAAACAGTATGAGACCAATGAACCACTTCCTGTTGCCTCAGGAAAATAGAAGATAAGTAGGTATAAGAAGAATAGTAGGGGAATATGTAGTGAAAGGAAAAAATCATATAAGATGAAAGTGCTTTTGACACATGAAATTTCTCATAGTCATTTCATAGTCACTTACTCAAAAAGTACACTGTTTATTGGTAATCTGGCCTTCTCCTTGTAATTCTGGTTTTAGCTAATTCTGTTTATGATACGTTCTGTTTAGTTAGCAGTCTTTAAGCATGTGCATAAAAAGTGAGCTTGATATCTCTCTAGAAAGTGCCATCACTGTGGCAGTAAAGGACCATGATACTCTCCAGTTCCTTGGTGCTTTTCTCTAGAATTAGATTATTTTCTATGTCTGGAGTAGTTAGTGACAGATTAAAAGGAATGGAAGGTAATAACTTATTATACAGTCTGTATATAATCATTTTGAGATATTCCACTTTCTCTGTATATGAGACTCTCTCAAAAGTACTAGTTTATTTTTCTGAATTACTTGTATGAACCATTATGTGTATCTAAAGATATCTGCAGTCAGAGGCAACTAAAACTTATTAAGAAAATAATCGCCAGAAGGTTATATAGCATGATGATTCAAGAATCAGCCTCAAGACTCTATCTAGTCTCCCTAAAACCAACATTCAAATCTCATCAGGGTCAACTTAGCCCTTTCTATAATAATAGATAAATTGATATGACATACTTTTTTAATTTGTGTTTATTGGAATGAAGCTTTAGAGAATATCAAAGATACTAGTATTGTTTTGTAAGTAAGGAAATTCCAGTTTAGTTTCCCTAAATTGTTTAACCTTGGGTAATTGAATATGCACAAGAAACTTTAATGTTACCATGTTTGGTAAGGTTATTTATAATAGTTAAACAATAACTCGTTAATGAGGAATTTTGGCTAGATTGTCTCTGGTTTTCGCCTCCTTTTGAGCATGGATTTAGAGCATAGAAAATGATTGGATATTTGATACTATTCCGTATTAACATTTTCCTGTTTATATGCCACTTTTCTGGCTTTTATTTTGAATGATAAACTTTTTAAAAATTCCACCATTTCTTTAAAAAGTTACAGATTGCCCTACACCTAAATGTTATTGCAGAAAATTTGGAAATACAGGCTAGTATAAAGAAGAAAATGTAATACCATTGGTTCTACTCTCAGAGATACCTGCTGTAACTACTAGTATGTTGTAGTTAATATTCTTTCAGTTATTATCTGTATATAACATATATAATAAGATGTGTTTGTGATTTCATTTCTGAATTACTAAAATTTAGTCCTCAGAATTTTCCTACTAAAAAATGGCGCTAAATATCTTTTGTAAACCTTTGTATACATCCCTTATTTCCTTACATAAAGTTTCTGAGTGAATTGTTAGTTTAAAGGGTATTGAATTTTTAAGATGCTTCCATTGATATTCTTCAATTGCTTTAGAAAGGAGCATATTAGTCTGCAGGTGGCTTAAACACATATTCCTCACAGTTTTTGGAGACTGGAAGACCGAGATCAAGTGCTATACAGCAGTTTGGTTTCTGGTTGGTTTTCCCTGGCTTTAAGATGGCAGCTTCTCATTATGCCCCCACATGGTCCTTTGGCTTTGCGAGTGTAGAGTGATTGATGTTCTGGGTATCTCTTCCTCCTATAAGAACACAAGTCCTATCAGATATAGCCTCACCCTTATGACCTCATTTAACTTTAATTAGCTTCCTTAAAGGATTTATCTCCAGACAAGTCACTTTTGTTGTGGGGTGTAAGTCTTCATCATATGATTTGAGGGGACACAATTCAGTCCATAATGTTGGCATCCTGTTATCAGTGAATGAACTGCATTTTCACCATCTACTACCAAACACTGGATTACACACACCACAGAAGTATGCATGTGCATATCATTGCTAATTTGATAAAGATGATATTGTTTTACCTTACATTCTTTGATCATTAGTTTGAATGAAATTTTAAATATTTGGACTTTTTAAATGAGGTTTCTGTTCTTGAACTTAGACCATTTTTTTTGTTGGATTTTTAATTGTTCAATAAAACCTACATTTCATTCGCATGTTTAACTGTTTTGTATTTTAACAGACATTTTTCTTATAGAAAAGGAATATATTTTAAAATATTATTTATCCTTTATTAAACTATTATTCACCTTTAAAATTCAGAAAGTATACAGATTATGAGTGGTCCATATTAATGAATCATGTTTAATGCCACCATTAATTCATAAAAATTGTTTATAGTTGGATATATTGGTTTGCTGGCAGTGACAATATAGGTATGGCAGGTTAATGCAAAATATTTTCACTAGTGTACTTGCTCCAAATTAACAAATGCAGTATGTTTCCTGAGATGTTCTTTCGGAACTCTGATCTCACAAGATGTACCCTGAGAGAGAGTTATTTGGTTGAATAGCTTTGGGAACTGCTTGCATTCTGCTTTCTTTCACCTAATGGTTCACATTGATCATCAGAACTTGAAGTATCTGAGGAGCCTTGTAGTAAAGGAATTTGTTTCACTTTTTGTAAAACTGCAGTACTTCTAAAACTTATTTTGGCAATAGGACTATCCCCCCTTTTTATGTTATTTTTCTTAACTTTTTATTTTGAAATATTTATAGATCATTAGAAGTTGTAAAGAAAGGTACAGAGATGTCCTATGCACCCTTCACCCAGTTTTCACTGATAACATCTTGCATAACTGTAGTACAATATCATGTCAGCAAATTGACATTAGTACAGTTCATAGAGATTATTCATATTTCATTGTTATACATACACTTGTGTGTGTAGATCATTGCAGTTTTATCACATGTAGAGTCATGTAACCAGCACTACCACAAGGACTCCCTTGTCCTAGGTCTTTATAGCCACACCCACTCGCCCCCTTTCCCTAACCCTGGCAACCATTGATACGTCTCTATTTCTAACTTTATCATTTCAAGAATGTCATATAAATGGAACAATATAGCATGCAAGATTGGATTTTTTTCACTCAGCATAATTCCCTGAGGTTCATCTAGATTTTGTGTGTACCAAGAGTTCTTTCCTTTTATTGCTGAGTAGTATTTCATGGTATGGATGTACCATAGTTTGTTTACCATTCACATATCAAATGACATTCCCCCCCCCATATTTTTGATGGATCTATTAATATCCTGTGTGAATATTATTCTAAAGAACACCACTTAGAAATTATGTACCACAGAAATGATACAATTAAATAATCACTCTTTAAAGATTATTTCTGGGTTGCAGAAATTTAAAACTCTTATTATTTGTTTTAGGAATCCAGAGACGCTGTAATACTCTGATTTCATTGATTGAGAAAGAAAATATTGGAAATTGAGGAAAGAGAGAGAGCGGAAAAGAAGAAATGGCAACTAAAATTCCAATGGTAAAAATTTCGCATTTTCCTAACTTTTAGGTAGATCACATTTTTTTACATAACTAAAATGCCTACATTATGTTAATGCCATATGATACCTATTATAAAAAACTGTTTTTATGAACTGCTAATTTGTTTTTGACAGAAAAAGAATTACATTCGACCACTTGTTTCCTATATGTTTATAGAACATATAGTTAGGAACTCCTAAATAGGACTCAGTTATTTTAAAAAAATTCCTCATGACTTTAAGCAAAAGTATAATGCAAGTAAAATCCTTCAAAATTGAGAATAGAGTTGTCTTGGGAGTAGGGAAAAGGATTGGGTGGTGATGGGAATGAGCTGAATTGAAACAGGGTTTGATTTGATCAAATAGATTTCTGATCTTTGTGGAACTGTGAATGCAAATGAGAATTTTGAGCAGATAGCAGAGCTTTACTTGGTTTACTTGCTAATAAAGTTAACTGTTTGAATAATAAGATGATTGATTTTAATCCAGACAAGTTACCTTGTAGCTCCAATTTAAAATAGTCTTTAAATATATGTTATTCGAGTGTGATTATGTAAACTGCCATATTTCATCAAGTCTGAGATGCCTTACACTGTAAGACACAGCATTATTGTATGTACTGTTTGAGAAAAACGGTTGCTAAGTAACATAACTCGTGATCAACTTTAAGATGCATCCTGATTTCAGAGATGCTCAGGTGGGAAAGAACGTGCATCATAGAATATATGAAATGTGGTATTTTTAACATTTTCATTACAGTTTGAAAAAATAATACATTCATAAATAACATTTTTCCAGAAAATTTTAAGTATTAAGTAGTTCTTTAAGATAAGAGTACCTTTATAGTAGTATGTGAAAGTAGACACTTGATGACTATTTTTGATGCATATTTTGTCTTTTCTTAAAAAAGAAACATCTTTGAAGGTTATTTTACATTGGGTTATATAGTTTGTTGGGCTAAATAGAACATTAACTGTGAGATAATATTTAAGTGAATATTCATGTTAAAATTTTTTTTGATGCATTTACATCCTAGATTTAACATTGTTGGGCCATTTAAAAATGTGCATATTGGAGCAGAACATTAAATCTGTTTCCATTTTAGTCACAGAAAAGAAAAGCAGAGTCAGCTACTGAGAGCTCTGGAAAGAAGGATGTCAAGAAGGTGAAATCCTAAAGCCTAGAAATAAAGTTTTAAATGGGAAACTGCTATTTTCTTGTTCCCATCTTCAAATGCTAATTGCCAGTTCCAGTGTATTCATGGTACTCAAAAATCTTTTTGGTTTTGATTTCTTGCATATTTTATATATTTTACAATGCTTCTACCAGAAATGTGTAGCTTTATATTTTATGCATTCTAGTATTTTTTGTGTACTGTATTTTGTGCATTTCATGTCTTCATCAGAATCCTCTCAGTCCTTGTTCTTTTGAAGCTTGTGCTGAGGTTTTAGCTTTTCTATGTTTTATATGCCGCTGCTTTGAAAGAGAACCTAGATTCTATAGCTGTATTATTGTCGTTTCATACTTTAAATTTATATGGCTGTGGAAAAATGAATTAAAATGATTTGAGGAGAAAGACTTTTTCACTTCTTTGTTGCTTTCTTTTCTATTGAGTACGGGCTTGTGTGTTACTGCATACTGTGATTAGCATAATAATTGTTTCTTTGAGGTCATCTAAATATTTTTTTTTCTAAAGGAATAAAGGTGAGAAACAGAAAAATATTAAAAAAACAAATATTTGATACTGTGCTTGCTGTCAGTATGAATTACATTTAAATTCTCTAAATATTCAAGTGGGAAATATAATAAGAAATGTCTATGAAATTTAATTATTTCCTGTTTTTTGTGCAGTAGAAAATAGTTGTGTTTACTGAATTGTATTGCTCATTGCTATGTATTTGGTTGAAAGTTAAAGCTTTGCTTGCTGACTTGTGCATGACCTTCTGTCAGTTCAGAGGAGTCTGGGTAGAACATGTAGATTTATAAACAACTAAATAAAACAACTAAGAATATGAAATAAGTACTATGTATACAAAAGAAATGGGCTATCTTCTACAGGAATACTCTTATGCTCTGATAACAATCTCAAAGTGCAGAAGTTACACACACCAAGAGTTTATTTCTCGCTCACACTACAGATTCCATCGCAAGTGAGAGGGATGCAAGGATGGGAAGGGATATACTCCATACAATCACTCAAGGTTTCAGGCTGAGGCTCTACTATTCTATAGCTACTATCTCTTGGGACATGTGACCTGTTCTGCTGCTGTAGGAAAACAAAAGAAAAGCTGGAGAATCTCATGTAGGCACTTCATTGCCTCAGCCCAGAAGTGACACATGTCATGTCTACTAATATTTCATTGTCCAGAGCTAATCACATTTGTCTTTGTTTATGTGCAAGAGGCTGGCAAATGTAGGAGAACAAACAGAATGTTTTACATTATTGTCTGCTACAGAGGCTGTCTGTTCAGGAAAGAACCTGAGTCTGTCATACAATTAGTATGCAATTAACCATAATCAAGGTCAGTTTATGAGGAACAGATAAAATGGATCAGAATCTAGTGTGAAACACACAATAAATGAGAAAATCTGGGAACACGGGAAATGGTGTGTTAGTTATCAAAACAAGGTTTGGACCATTAAAGAGTTGCTTCCTCCCTCACGAAGATCTTTTGCATTTTCAATCAAATTCCTATTTTGGTGTACCACTGGCAAATCTTGGTAGCTCTGAGTGCAGTCAGCATCTTTAACATCCTCAGACTTCTCATAGGGGTCCTGCAACATAGGAATAGATCTAGAATGACAACCCACTGTTTGCTGGACTCTTCCAAGTTTTTATTCATGGTCTAATGATGACAATATTTCTTACTGTTGTGTTTTTGATTGGATTCCTTTTTACTGTTTCACTATTAGGCCTTAGACTGTCATCTGCTGTACTTTGTTGGGATGCTAGTAAGAGATGACATTAAGATAATATTAGATCAAGGGACACAGAGATACCCAAATTCATCCTTATCCTTTCTATAAGGCCTGCAAAGGAGGCAAAGGTAAGCAAAGTAATACTTTCAGTACCTCATCCTGTGGCTCTAAACTCAATCCAGAGCACATTAACTCAACATAAAATTTAGAATTTTCCACTCTAATGAGATAAAAGTTCTAGTCACTTGAGTGGGAGAGAATGAAAACCTGAGAAGGTCTTACTGATACCCAAGTTCCATGCACTGAAAAACAGCCAGTGAGGGTCCTGGACTTCAATCAATCAGTTCACCATTTCCTTTTTTAATTTTTAAAAGGTTTTTATATATATTTTTTTAAATTTGTTAAATTTATTGGGTGATATTGGTTAATAACATTATATACGTTTCAAGTGTATACTTTTATAACACTTCATCTGTATTGCATGTATTGCTCACCATCCAAAGTCTAGTCTCTCCTTTGTCACCATATATATTTGATCCCCTTTACCTTACCCTCCTCATCCTCCTCCTCCCCCTCTACCCCTCTGATACCATCCTTTGTCATCTGATTTGAATTTGTTTTGTTCGTTGCTTTCTATTTTATATCCTACATATGACTGAAATTGTATGGTTTTGTCTCTTTTTGTCTGACTGACTTAACTTGGCATAATATACTCTCAAGATCCATATGTTGTCGTAAATGAGAACATTTCATCTGTTCTTATGGCTTAGTAGTATCCATTGTATATATGTACCACACCTTTTATCCATCCGTCATCCCATTGGACACTTTTAGTTGTTTTCCATGTCTTGCCCTACCATGTAAAGGGCAGCAGTGAACATAGGGTACATATATGTCTTTATGAATGAATGTTTTTTTCAAATTTGGATAATACCCAGAAGAGAGATGGCTTAGTTATATGGCAGCTCTATTCTTAATTTGTTGAGGAAACTCCATACCGTTTTCCATATACAGTGTACCAATTTACATTCCCACCCAGCAGTGTATGAAGTTTCCTTTAGCATTTCTTAGGTGTGAAAATGGAGGGTGGTGGCAGGTACAATTAGTGTCTTTGAAGTTATTTCATGGAAGTTTAACAATCTCTAGTTCTTATTTCTCTGTTACCCAGAGTTAATAGCTAACCTATATGTGACAGTCTACTTTAGGGGAGAAAATTTTCAGGTAAGTTCTTCTAGCCTTTTCATGGGCCATTTCCCTGATTCATATGGCCATTATGAGCCCTTCTGGGACCAAAGAGATGTGAAATTCAGCTCTCTAAGATGTTCATTGAATGCCTCTGATGTCATCCTCAAAACTTGTGAAAATTTATTCAGATATTAATGTAAGGACCACACTAAATATTCAGTGAAAAAATTCACCACCAGTTCTATCCCTTAATCTTAGATTATGTACAGCACTTTGTTGAACACAACCTACCAAAAAAACTTGTACGGTGAACACCAGGTGACAGCACAGTCCAAATAATACAATATTGGGAATACAAAACGCCCCAAGTCTTTATAGGAAACATCCTACTGTCAATTTTCTGCAAAAAAAAAGTGACATAAAGAATTTAAAAGTCCCAATAAGAAAATTCCTTTTTAAACAAGAGGCCTAAACTGATGGGGTAATAAGCCTAGACCCTGCAGCCATGTTGGGAGCAGAGCCAGAGAAGCAGAAAGAGAGGCTCCTATTCATGAATGCAAATTTCTAAATTCACAGTGATCCAGTGCACCAGAAAAATATGGTCCAATTGATTATGTTGGAATCTGACCCAATCTGATTTCTTGTTTGGAAACATGCAAGGAAGAATGAGTAGAAGAACAGGGACAGCTAAGTGGTTTCCTTCACTCAAGGCCTTTCTCTATAGAAGATGAGGTGAATAGGTTTCCCAACAACCCTTGGGCTCCCAAAGAGACCCTCATAAAGCATCTGTCTTTGGTGATCCATTGGATACTCAGGCCCTAATTTCCTTAGAATCAGAAGAAGGTGGTGACCTCAATCTCATTTTTATCATAGCCATTCGCATCTCGATGTTTGTGGCACAGTTCTTTCTTTTCCCTGGCTGCCTGGCCTCTTGGCCTATGAGTGGTCATGCTATATGGAAAAGCTGGATACTTGTCAGATTACACACTTCTCCCATTACATAAGTTTCCAAAATTTGGTCCATTGTGTGAGACTTTGCAGTTATTGAACTAGAATCTTTGCAGCTATCTTAGTTGCTGGGTGTGTTGGTTATGTTAACAGCCTCCACCCAACTGATGAAACTACTGGCACCAAAATAAAATGCTGTTATTTCCCAATTACTGGAAAAGGTCCCCACTGCTGTTCTGTTGTTCTCCTCTTGGTATAGTAGCTAATGCAGCTAGTTCAGATTCCTGGGCAGTTTCAAGGCGCACAATAAGGCTGGTGTCCACATTGCTTTGCTTTCTCTCCAGGTGTTATATTAACTGAATTCCTTGTTTCCATCAAATTTCAAAACTTCTATCAGTATCGATCCCATGTCTATTTCATTTAATCCGCCTAAAGCTACCCTCCCCAATAGCAAGGGTTAAGATTTTCCTGTGGTTCAAATACTTGTAGCTAATGCTATGTTGTTATTTCCCATATCATTTCAGCCTTATCATTTCTGTGTGCTCCAGCTGATTTCTAACTGCCAATTATCTGTTTGAGGGTTTTATCAGAGGCCTTGGAAGGCTTTTCTACACTTCATATGATAGGCTGGAAGAGCTAGAGGATTAACATCTCTTGATGGGGTTGGGATATAAGTATCCCAGCTCTCTCACCCCTTAAGCAAGGTCATTCGAAGGTATACAATCTGTATGTTCCCCAGTTTACCCACAGTAGCTGTGTTGATACACGCTCTTTATTGACTGCTTTCCTTTCCTTGTATCACTTCCTCCCCTGTGGGTGTTTCCTGGGGCCAACTCCTAAATAAACTACTTGCATTATAATCTTTGTCTCAGGGTCTGTTTCTGAGGAGACCCAAATAAGACACTAATTTTGTATGCAGCTATTCTTAGCCCTTAGTTATTTCATAAGAAGGTGTGGGGTGTTTAAAGAGGGTAATGACAGGATAGTATATCATTCAACTGTTATTAGAATATCTACCCCTCTTTGGACAGTGGGTGATGGAAATGGATCAGGGTATTCTGCACTGGTACAAAGTACTGGATTCTTAATTCTCTCTATTAACAAATGAGACTTTCTCAAATCACCGGTTAGCTATGATGTTGGGAATTATTATTGGCAGAGGTTGAAGGATTCCCAAGTTTTTATAAGGCCAAAGTTTGTGCCCAGACTATTGTTTCTTTAAGTGTTCTCTCATACTAGTTGGTGCCCCTTCTCTGTAGCAGTGGTTCATTTTAAATAT
>PUFA01000784.1:0-83925 GCA_003508835.1 Eonycteris spelaea
TTTTATCTATACTAGCAAGGAGGAGCAGAAAGGAGGAGGAGGAAGAGAAGGAGGATAGTGAGTAGGAAGAGGAGAAGAAAGAGGTAGGTAGAAGGACAGGGGAGAAGGGAAAAGGGTGAGGATGAATGAGGAGGAGAAAGGAGGAAGGAGAAGAGAGAAGAAAAGAGGGCTGGCTTTATTAATAAGGTAAGAACTAAGTTTATTGTATCCCATGCATTCTATGGCATTTTCACAGTTATTAAGTATATCTATGAGGATAGCAGTTTGCCAAAATGCTTAAAACATTATAACGTAAATAAAGAATACGCAGTTGCATCCACACAATGCTTACAAAAAGATATGCTTCTGGGCATTACTTGGAGAAGAATATTCAAAAAAGAAGTTGTTTTGGATTATGAGATTAAGAGTGAAAGGTTATTTCTTTTCCTTTTTCAAAATATTTTACCACTGTTATACTGTTTTTGCAATAAAATAAAAAGTGAGGAAATGGATCACTGTAGTTAATTAATCTACATGGCTATGATAAAGAACCTAAGATTCATCTGAGAATGATTTTTGCTAAAAAATGAACCCCTTATTATTTATCATTTTAAGCCTGGTTCTTCTCACCCCCACACATAATTTAGTGGCAAGGTAAAAAGCATAGGGAAAAGAAAGCAGTCATAAAATACAGGCAAACAGTACTGAGGAAAAGAAGCTGCCAAAAGAGGCTTAAGTGTGCATCTTGAAAGTACCAGACTGTGAAGCTGGGAAACAACATCCTCCTCCAAGTCTCCCACTAAAATGTAATCAGAATTGAAAGCTAAGTGTGGAATATAAAATTAAATTAAAAAGTATCCACCTTAAAGTGCCTAGACTTTCCTTTTAGTGTGCTAGTTTTAAATGAATGTATCTTCTAAAATGATTAAACATCTAAACTTAGCATTCTCTATTTTTCACTAAGTCCTTGCACAAAGATTAGGAATGCAGCATAGGCTGGAATTTTGCACCTGGGTCAGAGGGTCTGTTCTTGACTGGATGCTACCCATTGGTCATGCCTAAAAAGGGCTTTAATGGCCCTTTCTTTTCTGGCTATTACTATTCTTAGCATAATTCCTCTGGTTTCACTGGGTGATAAATACCTCCAGAAGGAAAAAAGGGCTGAGACCTAGAGGCAAGTGATTTTTTCACCTGGAATACACTGCAGAGTTGAGAGAGAAGAAGGTAATTATCTTTAGCAATGAAATTGTTTTTGATAAGGCCGTGGGGGAGGGAGCAATGCGAAGAAATAAATAGGTCAGTTCATTTTATTCAGCTTCCCTGAGTCAGCAGCTCTTTAGCTGCTCTAACAAGGGGAAAGGGAGCCTTGACAACTCATGGGTCAGCAGAGCATACACTGTTTAATAAAATCAATGCATTGAGATATGGCTGGTCTTCAAAAACCTGGTTTTCCTGCAAAAAATTTCAACATCTCAGCTCCCACCCATAGCTGTTCTACATCTCAGTGTCTGCCTTCCACTAACCACTTTTTTTCAGAGCTGGTATACATAACCTGTAATCCTTCAAACTGCACATCTTCTTGAACTATGATTATTTTTCAAGTACCAGCTGAAACTAGGCAAGCTTCTTATTGAGTTACAGCCACTGGTCTGGATTGTAACAAGGTCTGATGACTTGGGAAGAGTCGAGTGACTCTCCTGCAAGCTTATTAATGTATAGAATAAAGCAGATAGGTAGCATCTCCTTGCTCCTTGCTATACTGGCTTTTACCTCTGGGAGCCATCATCCTTAGAGAAAGTCTTCAGTCATTTCTTGTCTGATTACCATACTCTGGCTCCAGCTCCAGAAATGAATCTGCATCATTCACAACCTTGAATTCCCTATTAAGAGGAGTTTCAAAACTTCGGACTAGGTGCATTGAATGTCATCCCAACTCCTTCCCCTGCACCCTCACAGTGTCTGATCCTCAAAAAACTAAGAATTGATCTACCATATGATCCAGCAATACTCTCTACTGGGTATTTGTACCCCAAAGACTTGAAAACCCATATCTTAAAAGATATTTGTACACCAATGTTCATACCAGCATTATTCACAGTGGTCAGGACATGGAAGCAACTGAAGTGTCCTACAATAGATGACTGGCTAAAGAAGCAGTGGTACATATATATAATGGAATATTACTCAGCCATGAAAAGAGATGAAATGCTGCCATTTGTGACAACATGGATGGACCTTGCAATAATCATGCTGAGCGAAATAAGCCAGACTTAAAAAGTAGAAAAATTGCATGATATCACTTATATGTGGATATAAACCTAAAAGCAACAAATGAATAGGACAAACAGAGACTCAGGGACATGGACAATGGACTAGTGGTTACCAGAGGGTAGGGAATGGGGAGGAGGGGAGAGGTAGACTGGGTAAAGGGTGTCAAATATAGGGTGCTGGGGGAGGGTGAAGTGGGCAAAGGGGATCAAATATATGGTAGCTGAGGGAAACTGGATTTTGGGTGGTAAACACACAATAGAATACACAGATGTCAAATTATAATGTACACCTGAAAATTATATAATTTTATTAACCAATGTTACCCCAATAAACTCAGTTAAAAAAGAAAAAGAAATGGCCATGACCATGTTTTAATAAAAATTTCTTTACCAATAAAGTAAATAAAGGTTGCAGGCAGATTTGGCCCTAGACCACAATTTGTAGACCTGTGATCTATATTTCTAGGACCACGGAAACTTGGTCTGAGACATGTACTATCAAAACACAAAACTGCTGCTTACAAATAATGGGATTTTTTACTTTATGTTCGACATTTCTGTCTTGTGGGTTTGCATCACTGAGAGAATTTGGTTTAGATGTGCAACATGTCCAAGGAACATAACTGCAATTTATGAGAGTCAACATGCCTCTTTACCTCCAAAAGGGGTCATTAAGAGCAGATCTCAAATATAACTCACATTAGGATATAGAAGGATGTACAAGCCTGGCATCTTTAGACATGTTCTGAGACTTCTCCCCCAAAATTATAAAGGCAGAACCCCTCAGAATTACCATCACAAGAAAAGTCTTTTCAGAGGGTATTTGAGGCAAAAAAAATGAGTAATATCCTTAAATTGTTTAAAGTGATTTAATTTTTAAAATGTCAGCATATGCAATGTGTAAATCCTACATCCTAGGTTTTGATAGTTACCATTGGAAGTGCCCTAATCAGAAATGCATACTCCAGAGTTGGCTTGTTAGCATGGGAAGGACCCTATTTCAGAGGCCCTCACTCCATAGGCAGCTACTACAAACTTTCCAAATATAGGTATTGAAAGCTGCACCAGAGGCTTGGTCAGTTAGTGTTGAGGTTATGTGGTCATCTAGAAAGCATTTAGCTTAAGCCTTTTCTGAAGGATAGTGAACAATCTGTCAAGACCAGCAGCTTTACACATTCAAAGTAGCACCCTAAATCTAGAACTCTATTCTTTTGGATCTACATGCTGCCACTAAATGAGGAATTCTGTCACCTAAGCCTACAAACATAGTAACTAACTCTGCCTCCATAATATTATACTTTGCCTCAGAGAGAATTTTTTTTCATGCAAAAGGGACAGAGAGTAGGAACTGCTTACAGAAATCAATTGTGCAACTGTGTTTGGGCCTGCTCATTATTAAATGTCTGCACATGTGCCAGAGTGTGGTCTGAGACTTGCTTTCATTATAACATACTACCTGGTAGAAAGGTTATAGAAGAGGAGATATGTATATATAACTCCCATTTACCTTTAATTTTCTGAAGTTATTCATATCTACCAAGAAACCCTGACAATTTTGTTTGATGGATAGACTGACTTAGGTCAGGTTATACAGGTGTGTTCATTTGTTTACCCAGAGTAACTTATGTGCAAGCTATTTTATTCCATTCCTTGGTGAGTACCAAAGACAGAAAACACGGACCTGACCCTTCAAAAATCAGTTTGGTATTGCAGGGTAAAGAAAACGTAGTGAGCATATTTTAATATTTTGTAAGGATTGCTATTTTCAGACTTTGCACTGGCTTTTAACTCAATTTATAGAGCATTTATCAGCCACATTGATATACATGCATTTTCAACAATCTCGTTTTACAGCTGAGGAAACTGGAAAATGAAAAATTATAAATACAGCTCAAGAAAAATCTGATATTTCCCTAAAGCCTTCATGTATTTATTAGTAAGAATGATTAAAGAGGTAAGTGGGAGGGCATGCAGAGGACTGCAAGCAAGCTGTAGTTGAATGACAGAATAGAGAAGTAATTTAAGGAACAAGATTCTTATCCTAATTGAGCTTGAAATCCCTATTACATAACCAATCACAAACAAAAACGTGTTTAAATGCATTGAGTCAATTCTCTCCAAAGAAAATCCACTCAAGTACAAAGTGCAAGCTGTAAATATTTGAGCTGCCACAATAAATCAGTCTCCTGAGATCTTTGCACAAGTGTACACATCTGGCTTCCATGTGGCACATATTGAAACTAGAAACTGACTACTGGATAATCATATTTGTAATTATGCTCCTGAAATCGAATAGTGTAATTCAAAAGGACTTTAATTCTGAGCCCAGTCTTGCATTTTAATCCAATCTGGTTTTATGTGAAAGGACCACATCAGCCACCAGTAATGGAGATATAGATGCAAAGACCTGAGATCACACAAAAAGGACAGCAAGTCTTTGTTTTCTTTTCTGTCATACTCACCAGATTACGGGACAAGTTAACATTAAGCAGTAGCCCTGGAATCCTCTGTCACCTCTTAAAACTTAGCTGGGAATGATGGTGTCATTGATTATGCAGTAAGAATAATGTTATAATTCTCTGAAGCCCTTGAAACAGTGAGGAAGGTACAGTTGTCTGGCTCTGACACAGTCCTCCTATCTTAATTAAAAATCAAAACTAAGGAGCTCTGCCACAGTAGCCATTGTGCTCAGGAAGGGTCTCATGATAACCCACTCAATCTCTTTCCAAGTTTCAAAAAAGAAAGTTCTTTACCTATGGAGTCAGACTTTGGAATCACATGATGGCTTCTAGTGCATGCAGTAAACAAAGTCACAGACTAGTGTCTGGGAGTCAGGGTTTCCAGATACTTGAATGTCAGGAGATCTCAAAGTCTTATTGGTAGCTCTCAAACCCAGTGGCACAACTACATATCCCTCAGTTAGATTTTTGAGAAACCCTAGCAGTTGGAGAGCAACCACAGCAGCATCCTCTCCCTGACCTCACTCTGAGCTTAGAGTGATCTCTCCATCTGTCTCCCCATTGGCTCCTGCATCCAGACTCCTACTATACACTCCTTTCCCCCCGCTTCCTCTATTTCCACATTCCAACACACAGGCATACCTTCTTATGATTTTATAGCTTTTAAGAAAAGTCATTCCCTCTTGCAAAATTATTGGTGATCCCCTAGGTTATAATATAGACAATATTATAGATAAACTATAGACACACACTTTACTGGATTAATATAGAATATGTGCACTGACAGATTCAATAAAATTCTAAAGGTAATTGCCAATTGAAATTCTTCAAATAATTTGGAATTTAGCCCTTTGAATATGAATTTTATTTAACAGTGAATGCTGAGGCTGGCAGGGGGTAAGAGAAGGGAGTGAATTATATTAGGCACACACCTAAACTCTCTCACTTAATCAAACAGGCTGGGATGGGGAATGAAGATGAAGTCATAGAAAATACAAGAATAAAAAGTAAGGATCAAGTATTGAACTGACAGCTTGTTCAAGTAGTACATGGGAATTTATGTGTTCAAATACCAAAATAGAAAGAGAAAATAAAGAGATATATTAGAAAGAGATTTCTACCTAAAATTTTAGTCAAAGAAAAGATAAAGTCTACATATAGGAATTCTGAATTCACTGACCAATTAATCAATTTAATATTTTTCACTCAGGGAATCACACAGATTCTTTTTTTGTAGATAAG
Source organism: Eonycteris spelaea (assembly GCA_003508835.1). Classification (NCBI taxonomy): domain Eukaryota; kingdom Metazoa; phylum Chordata; class Mammalia; order Chiroptera; family Pteropodidae; genus Eonycteris; species Eonycteris spelaea. Next base: position 5,951 of record PUFA01000784.1, read on the forward strand.
CATCATGACATCCCAGAATGCACATGATCCTAAAATGAATTCCTGGATCCCACAGAGCAGAAACTTTCAACCTTGTTGCATGTTAGAATTATCTAGGAGGTTTTAAAGATCCAGATGCCTGGGCCCAAACCTCTAGATATTCTGATACATTGGGAGGGGCCTTGGCATCTAGGTACAGACATACCTCAGAGATATTTTGGGTCTGGTTTCAGACCACCACAATAAAGCAAATATCGCAGTTCACATCAAGATAGCAGAGTAGGTAAACGTTGTGCTTGCCTCTTCTCAAGACCACATCAAAATTACAAGTAAACTACAGAACAACCATCATTGAGAATCACCTGAGGTCTAGCTGAACAGTTTTACTGCCTTGTTAAAAAGCCTGAGGGAGGCTATGAATGAGGAGAAATCACTTGGAGACAGAGAGGCCCAACAGACACACAGCACTTCGATCGCAGAAATGTCAGTGCAGGCATCATACACCCTTCAGCCAGCTGCCAAGTGACTGTAGTTTCATGAGTGGACTCAGGTAAGACCAAAAGAACTTGATAAGACTACTGGTAAAGATGGTGGGACAGGTAAATGCTGTGCTCACCTCCTCCCCCATGACCACATCAAAATTACAACTAAATTATAGAATAACCACCTTTGAAAACCACCTGAAGTCTAGCTGAACAGAATTCCTAAAACTAAGGATATAAAGTAGAAACCATACCAAGACTGGTAAGAGGTGCAGAGACATGGAATTGGCTAGTCCTACATCCATGTGTGGCAGCTAAAAATAGGGAAAGATATCTCTGCTGTTGAGGTGCCCCCTGAGAAGCGAGAGGTCCCAATCCCACACACTAGGCTCCCAAGCCCAGGGTTCCAGGGCCGGGGAGAGAAGTCCTCACAACTTCTGGCTGTAAAACCAGCAGAGATGATGGCTAAGTGTGATGCACAGTGGCTGGAGTCCTAAGCATTCCTCTTAAAGGGCCCACTCAGACTTACTCGCAGATGGACTCACTTGCTCTGAGTTCCAGTGCTGGAGCAGCAGCTTGAAAGGTTCCAGGGACATAGGGAGAGAAATTGAATTGTCTGGCTTCAGGGTGAGTGCTGAAGGGGCAGCTTTTTCTAGACAGAAGTGCTGGCAGAAGTCACTGTTCCTTTGTTGAACACTAACCCTAGATGACCACCAGGCACGGGGGGGGTGCCATATCTGAGTCTCTATCAACTTGGCTAACAATGCTCACCCAACTTGCTGATTGCTTGAGCCCTGCCTCGCCCAACCCGTGCACTAACCTAAACCTTTTTCAATCGTTGTTCCTCACAACCAGCCATCCGCAGCCTACAATACAGACTTTCCTAAAATCTCTCAAAGGTCCACAAATATCAAACAATCAGTGGCTAGCCTCAGCATGCCATGTACCTCTTGCCAAGTGACCCTAAGCTCAGCACTAGTGGCAGCTGGCCTCAGTTCACAGCATAGCCTCTCCCACACCTTCCAAGTCCAGGACAAATGATAATCATCTTTAGATCACTTTGTAGCTCATACCAAGTGACCCAGGTCAGGGCACAAGCAGTGGCTGACCTTGGTGTGCAACAGAGCCCCTCAGAAGGGGCTGCGGAATCAATATACCTGGTGGCTAGATTCAGACCACACCAGAGCACCACCCAACCACCTGCACAAAAAGACACACCCAAAAGGCAGACTTGGCAGGTGCCAGAGCCCTGTTAAAGCAAATCCTGCTCCATAGGGTCAGCCCCTGCACAACAGTTCCTCCATTATAGTCACAGCCAGTACTCATAACTAATCGGCCTGAGGGTCCAGCCCTCACACTGATGTGCAAACAGCAACCAAGCTCAACTACTACAAGTCAGCACATACAACCTACACAAGAGACACATCTGGAGCACGTGGCTCAGGTGACAAGGGAGACCATGCCAATGGGACCCACAGGACACCTACTACATAAGGCTATTCTACTGGGAGACAGGGAGGTATGGCATCCCTACCTAAGACATAGAAGCAGACACATGGAGGCAGTCAAAATGGGGAGACAAAGACACATGTCCAAATGAAAGAACAAAAATTGAGAAAAAGAACTAATCCAAATGGAGGCAAGCAATCTACGAGATGTTGAGTTCAAAACACTATTATAAGGATGCTCAATGATCTTAGTGAGAACTTCAACAAAGAGTTAGAAAACGTTAAAAGTAACCAGTTCATATGAAGAATACAGTAACTGAAATGAAGAATACATTAGATGAAAACAGGTTAGATGAAGCAAAGGACAGAATCATCAATTTGGAAGACAAGGTAGTGAAAAACACCCAATCAGAACAGCAAAAGGAAAAAAATAATCCAACAAAAGAGGCCTCTGGGACAACATCAAGCATACCAACATTCACATCATAAGGGTACCAGAAGGAGAAGAGAAATCATAAAATTGAAAACCTATTTATAGAAATAATGACTGAAAACATCCCTAACCTGGTGAAGGAAGCATACATACAAGCCCAGGGAGTGCAGAGAGTGCCAGACAAGAGGAACTCAAAGAGGCCCACACCAGGACACATCATAATTAAAATGCCAAAATTAAAGACAGACAGATTCCTAAAAGCAGCAAGATAAAAACAATTAGTTACCTACAAGGGAGTTCCCATGAGACTACCAGCTGATTTCTCAACAGAAACTTTGCAGGCCAGAAGGAATTGGCAGGAAATATTCAAAGTGATGAAAAGCAAGAACTTACAACTAAGATTACCCAGCAAAACTATTATTTAGAATCAAAAGACAGAAAAAGAGCTTTTCAGACAGGAAAAAGCTAAAGGAATTCATCAATATCAAACCAGTATTACAAGAAATGTTGGAGTTCCTTAAGAAGAAAAAGAAAAAGACAAAAAATATGAATAATCATATAGCAATGACTACATATATAGCAACTATTAGTTTAAATGTAAATGGATTAAATGCTCCAATCAAAAGACATAAGGTGGCTGAATGGATAAGAAAACAAAACTCTTACATATTCTGCCTACACTTCTGATCAAAAGAAACACACAGACTGAAAGTAAATGGATGCAAAAAGATGTTTCATGAAAATGAAAACAAAGGGAAAAAAAAGAAAATCTGTGGTAGCAATGCTAATATCAGACAAAACACACTTTAAAACAAAGGCTACAATAAGAGACAAAGAAGGACCCAGTAATCCTACTTCTGGGTATTTAGACAAAGAAACTGAAAACATAACTTCAAAGGGACATCTGTATCCATATGTTCATTTCATTATTATTTACAATAGCCAAGATATGAGGGCAACCTGAGTGTCCATCACTGGATGAATGGATAAAAAAGAGGTGGTTCACATATACAATGGAATAATATAGAGCCATTAAAAAGAATGAAATCCCACCATCTGCAACAATATGGATGGACCTAAAGGGTATTATGCTGAGTGGAGTAAGTCAGATAGCGAAGGACAGATACCATACGATTTCACATATACATGGAATCTAGGGAACAGGATAAACAAACAAACAACATACAAGCTCACATATACAAAGGGCATCTTGATGGTTACTGGATTAGGGGTGGGGGTGAGTGGATGTGCGAAAGGGGAGGGGATTAAAAGGTACAAGGTGGTAGTTACAAGATAGTCAAGGGGTTTTAGAGTATAGCATGGGGAATATAGTCAGTAGTATTGTGATAACTATGTATGATGTCAGATAGGTCCTGGATTTATCAGGGTGACCACTTCATAAGTTATATAAATGCCTAATCACTGTACTGTACACCTGAAACTAATATAATATTGCATGTCAACTATAATTGAAACATTTTTAAAAAATATTTTTAAAAATATACCCAAAAAAAGTGTAAAAAGAAAAAGCTACAGGTTTGACCATGGCATACTATCCTGTCATTAAGTCACAGTTGGAAGATATATTTATTTAAACTTTTAGTTTGATTTTAACTTTTAAATATTGCTATTACGGTCTGTGGCCTATATTTGTGTTCTTGCTTTAGGACCTGCTAGAGGTGGGCTTAGAATTTGTAAATGTTCTTAAAGAAAAGTAAGTTTGGCAGACTTGTTCCAATAGAAGTCAGGGTTTATATAAATTAGGGCAGTGTGGTAATGGTGCAAGGAAAAATCAAGTGGATAAATGAAACTTAATGGAAAACACAGCATTATGCCCAATATGAACCCTTGATCTATAATCAAGGTGTTATTACAGAGAAATGGGAAAGGATAGGTCTTTGCAAAAAAATGGTTCTGGACCAATTGTGTATTTATATAGTAAATCCTGAAATCAGTTCCCTATTTCACACTGTACACCAAATATCAATTTGCAGAGCATTATTGATCTGAATAGGAAAGGCAAAACTATAAAACCTTGATTAGGTAAGATAGGGGAATATCTCCATAACTCTGTGGTAAGGAATTTTTTTTCAAACAAAAATTCCAAATCACATATATTAAATAAAAGTGTGACTTGTTTTACTATATTAAATTAAGATTTTTGTTCATGATATTATACTATAATTAGAATAAAGAGACAAGCTACAGAATGGGAAAGAATATTTCCAACATACATAACTATGAAAATTCTTTTATCCAGAATGCGGAGATTTTGCAAATCAATATAAAACAGAAAAAACCAATAGAAAAGGAGCAATATAGGCAACTCCTAACTGAGGCAATTTGGATGGCATGTAAATGTATGAAAAAGGGCTCTATTTCACTAGAAACAGAGAAATTGCAAATTAAAACCACAATAACAATACTATATGTTCAACAGACTGTCAACTATTTTAAAGTTTGATGAAACTATAAATAGGTGCACTTTTATTGAAAATAGCTTGGCATTATCTAATGACTTTAAGGATAATACACACTCTATGAAATAGAGGTACACATACATGTCCATTCAAGCCTAGGAAGCCATCTCTCAAGATAAAGGGTAACAGACTGGCTACAGCTTAATTCATGTCAGTACAGGGATTTCTCTAAATATTCAGTTGGTACACATATCTTGAACTCCTTTATATACATTATCAAAATCTCAAGCGTTGATGGCTGCTGACTGATCAGGGTGGTGGTTGCTAAAGGTTGGAGTGGCTGTGGCAATTTTTTAAAATAACACGATAATAATCTTTGCCATATCAATTGATTCTTCCTTTCTCAAATGGTTTCTCTGTAGCATATGATGCAATTTGATAGCATTTTATCCACAGTAGAGCTTCATTTATGATTGGAGTCGATCCCCTCAAACCTTGCCACTACTTTACAAAATAAGTTAATGTAACATTTTAAATCCTTTCCTGTCATTTACACAATCCTCATAGCATCTTCACCAGGAGTAGATCCCATCTTAAGAAACCATTTTCTCAGCTCATCCATAAGAAATAACTCCTTGTCCATTAATGTTTTATCATGAGATTGCAGCAATTTCATGATTAACTACATCTCCAGGCTCCAATCCTAATTCTGGTTCTCTTGCTATATCTACCACATCTGCAATTACTTCCTCCACCGAAATCTTGAAACTCTCAAAGTCATCCATGAGGGTTGGAATCAACTTCTTCCAAACTCCTGTTAATGTTGATATTTTGACCTCTAACGAGAGTCAATATAATTATTTTTTCCATTTTACATAGGTGGTTCAAGAAGAAATAATTTCAGTGAAATATTTCTTGCCCAATAAAAGACACTAATATTTAAAAAACTGGTATTAGATACTGTTGTTAATTTTAGACAGCTCAATCTTATGCAAACATTTTACCTGATACTATTTTCCTCTCACAGGTGAACTCATCCTAATTTTTATTTATTCCACTACAAAAGTCTCGCTAGATCCGGCCTGATTAGTAATCATCGATTCACAAAAAAAGGTCACTTTCTACTTCAACTTAAATTAGAAACTTCATGCCATTTCAAGGTTCACAGTGATTTACCTGAATGAATCAGGTATGAAAAAGGGTCAAGAGATAAGAATGTCTTTAAGTGCTGCAAGCCAGCTGATAGAGAAATCTGTAAAAGAAGTTCAGCTGCTTCCAGCCAAGGAGGTGGAACTGTTAAAGAGAACTATAACTCTGAATCATAGACTGGCTAAATATATTTTATGCTACAGGAGAAGGGAATGTCTTTCTGAATGGTATGAAAAGACTCCGATGGCATAAAAAGACAGTGATGCTGTAGGTGCACGGCTCCAACCATTTGAAAGCATATGAGAATAAAAGTATTACATGAAAGTCTATAAACAGTTGTGTTTCATAGACGACTTCTCAAAAGCCATAGTTCCCTTCTGTATTTACTGCTTTTGCCAAACCCTCCCACACCTCCGCAGGAGCAGTGAGCTATCCTTGAACACATGATTAACAGAGGCTCTACACCAGAGAGGTAGCTAAATCAGATAAGAAAAGTCACAGCCAGGAGAAAGTTTGTGGAGCTTTAGTTAGCACCACAGGTCTTATTCTTATCTCCAGAGATACTACTGATTTCTAAAACACTGGAGGTTGTAAATGGGCCAGCTGACAGATAACAGCTAATAGGCTAGCTCCTGAAGAAGAGCAAATTATGACACAGCCTAACATTTTATTTCCTTAATATGTATTTTATATTATTTTGTTCTATTATAAAAGCAACAGATGAACATTGTAAAAATATAGATAATAGATAAAATTAGGAGAAAAATGACATCCCTGTAATCATTCATTTTAGACAAACTGCTAAAACAACTGTGTTCCATGAAGTGGCATGGAAAAGATCCACTACATGCTCAGAGTTGGAAGAAGAGTGGAGATTGAGAGGCAGCCTGAAGGGGTAAAAATGTATGTGTTCTTTTTCCTTCTTCTTTGTACTTCTCTTTTCAATTTCCCTGCTCACTCAAGCTTTCCTGCCTCTATTCCCATCCCCAAGGCCTTTCCCTATGACTTTTGGAACTCCCAGTCTGTGTTCAGAAATCCTCTAAATCTTAAGCCAGTGCTTCACCGGCATTATTATCGTGTATTTGAATCGCCTGGATAGCTTGTTAAAATGCAGATTCTGATGCACTATGTCCAGAGTGGGGTCTGAGATTCTGTACTTCTAACAGGCTCCCAAGAGATAATGATGCCAGTCAGTGGGATAAATTTTGAGTAGAAAGCCCCAAAGCACTTGTCAATTGATCATTTCATCACCAAAACTTCTTTTGAATCTGAATGTCCTCCGGGGATAGAGCCTTTCCCTCAGTCCACTCAAGTGGAGACTATTTTGTCTGTCACACCCCACACACCTCAAGTGTCATTTTAAGACAATTATATTCATCCACTCTTTATGTGGAAAAAAAAATTCAGTCCCTTTGGGGATCATGTCTTCCAGTTATGCCAGCCCCTCCATCTCCTCATGGCAATCATTCACCAACGTCTTGTCACTCTTCCTCATTGATTGAAGGCATTGGTATATACCACGAGGTGAGACAGGGAAAGACACAATAAGGAATTTTAGAAGAACAGCTGAGAGTTACTGGAGAAATTCACAGAATCTGCTTACCAGATGTATATCATTATAAGTTTTAGTCACTATACAAAAGATGAATAGCTGTTCACCAAAATTGGTCCTGACCTTTACAGAACAGAGTTTAAAAAAGAAAAAAGCAGAGTCTGAGAGCTAGCCTGGTGCTACCAACTAGGCCTGGGGTGTTGTTAGGAGCTGCCCTGGCACTCACAAAAAGGTCTTGATGTTCTGTTGAACAGGAGCAATTTCACAGGACATCAACATCAAACAAAACTACTCTATGACCACGATGGATCAAGACAAAAACATAACCGATTAATAATCACATGTGAACACAGACAAAATGAGAACAGTGTATAAGCCACAGAAATGATCATACATCCCTTAACTTAGCTAATGTGATTGCTGCTTCTATACCAATTATAGCCTTAGCCTGTGTTAGTTTTCACTCTTCCTATATACGACGTACTAAGGTGCCCAATCATTAAAATTACCCCTGCTTCCTGACAGCATACAATCCAAAGAAAAGCTCTGCTTTCTTAAACTCTCCTCCAAATCACCTAACTCAATCCCAGTCCCTACAATAAGCCATATCTAACACAATCTTCCTAAAAGGTTCCATGTTCTCCAGGGTGTGTGCTCTACCCTGCTGCATGAATAATAAATAAACCCAACTTGTTCCACCATCATTGTGTTTCTGGTGATCTTTAGCATTGACAACTTGTATCCAAGAAGGTGCTGTCCTTTATAACTAAGTGTCACAATTTGATTGACTAGTTCTTTCTAGAATCACATTTACTTAGAATGTGAATGAAAACAATAAATGCCACTTCTGGGCTGAAGATTTTAAATAGGCAGTATGCTAACTCCATGCTCTGTTTCCACCTCTCCTGGCTGGATGAAAATAAAATGGGGAATGGTAGAGCCACAGAATGGAAGAGAGGCCATGTGGAGGAGAGCTGCCTACTAAATTGAAACAGTGAACATAAGTGAAAAATATACTTCTATAGTCTTTCAGTCATATATTTTTGGGTCTATCTGTTGTAGCAGTTTAGCTTACCCTAATCCATAACCAACAAACTGAAAATGAATCTCCAATATTTCTCTATTATATTTCTCTAGCATTCAAGAAGGCCCTAGGAAAATGAGGTTATACATTCTGTACTCAATTTTCCCATGGATGTTCCTCTCCAATACCTTTTACTGCCAAGTTATACGATGGACCATATTCCATATGAAAAATAGAGACCTTCAAACTGTGGCTCCCCCATCCAATCACGACCAGACTCATAACCCTACCTATAATCTGCAACCATCCACTCTGTCTTCCCTCCAATAACAAAGTATTCCTCCCACCATCAAAAATCAGTCCTTCTACATGTGTTCTAGATTCAATCCCATTCTACCTTGTCAGCAACTGTCTGTGCTCTATAAGTACCCCTTGTCTCTCATGCTTCTTTAAATTTCAAATAAATCCTTCCCATAAGTACTTAAACATACTATAACACTTTTAAGAAATGCTCCCTCTAGCTACTACTCTATTTCTCAACTCTACTTCATGAAAAAAAGATTCTCATTTGATTTATCTATAATTGCTGTCATTGCCTTCCAGTTAGCTTTCTAACCTGTTTCGGTTAGGCCTTTGCTTCTACATTGCCATCTGAACATCTCTAGTGGATGTTACCAATTACGTTACTCTGGACAAATTTAGTAACTACTTCTCTATTCTCACCTTAATGTCTCAGAAGCATTGCATATTGTTTGTCCAGTCCCTCTGTTCTGAAATACTTTCTTACTCTGGTTTTTCTTGATAGTGCACTATATTTGTCCTCCTACCTTACTGGCCACTCCTTCTCAGTTTCCATTGAGATATGTTCAAAAGACGATTCTTTTCCCCATTGAATGGTTCAGGGTATTCTTATATGTAAAGTTGAGAAGATGATGAAGAAGCAGCAAAAGAGAAGAATTATACCATACTCATAAAACATTCGATATCTTAATGACATCCAATCTCTATAAATGGAGCTATATAGTCAATGCAATTTCAATTGAAATCCCAAAAGAATATTTTTTTTTCCTGTGGAATTTGATAAACTAACTCTAAAATTTATATGGAAGGGAAAAGACGAAACTCAAAAGGAAAAAGCAAAAGAATTTCCCTCCAAGACTTTAAAACTTACTATTAAACTATACAAAATAAGAAAATTTGCTACTCAAACAGGGTAGACAAGTTAATAAAGAAACGATAAATAGTGCCATCCGCATATACACACATCTAGAAACTTAGTATGATATGGTACTAAGGGTCATTGGAGAAAGAATGGAATATTTACTAATAAATGATATTGCAACAATTTGCTTCCAATATTAAAAAAAGAGAAGAAATTGTATACCTAGTTTATATCTTACAAAAAAATCATATCCAGATGGCAAAGAAATAAAAGTAAAAGGCAAAAGCTTCCAAACTTACAGAGGGATGACATTAACAGACTGGTAGAATAGGAGGTTCCCCAGCTCTTAATCCTTCCTCAGAAATAACAGTTTGGCAGCTATCCACAGACTCAAGTGACTTTGTGGGAGCTTTTGGAATGAAGTAGGAGCTCATGAAACCCTGGTGGAGCCCAGGACCAAAGAAGGCTGTTTTGAGAATGCAGGCTCATGTCCAGGTGGCAGGCATGCCAACTGTGGCCCAAACCACAGACTCAGAAACAGCCCCATTCCACTGTGAACTTAACTACAGTCCTGTCTTACCACCAGCACTATCTACCAAGTGACCAGAGAGGTGCTGTGCCTCACCCCCACCACATGTCTTGGGTAACAAGCCGCTGAACTCCGTCCTGGCTATGGACCCTACAGTAGACCATGACCCAACTCTAGCCCCTCTAAGCCACAGTCCAGCCGACCCAGGTACCTGCCAGGAGAAATGTTTGTCCACACCCCCAAAGGAAGGCCTGATAAACTTGGTCTGTATGTGAATCCAGAAGCAGCCCTGTAACTGGCTCCAACCTCTCTGTTATAGTCTGTGAGCAGTCTTGTCCACCCAGGAACCTGGAAAGAGACACATCTGTCCATTTCCCCTGAGGCAAACCTATGATTTTGTTCCAGCCCTGCTCAGTGGCATTTTAGGGTCAGTCTTTCCCACCCAGCAACATGTCCAGTGAACTGGAAGGAGCCCTCCAAGTGGGAGCCATACTCATCCATACACCTGGAAATAGGCCCACTGTCTGCAGACCCTAAAAGGACCCTTTTCACAGCACCGGCCCTATTGACCAAAGTCCTAAAGGTAGTCCTGGGTACCCAGGGAGCAGCCAGGATCTACACCTGCCTGATTCCCTGATAACAAGCCCACTAACCATGGACCCCATTACATATCTAGTTGCAGTCATGTGAAGCAACTCCAATACCACTCAACTGCGATACAGAAGGTAATATTATCACCCCAGGTATGTGACAGGAGAAAGTCATTCTCTGCCAAAAAGAGTCTGTAAAAACTGGAAAAGAGTTTGTTCCCTCAAATGTACAGAAATAATCCCAGGCTACATGGATTGCAAAGAATCAGACAAATGTGACACCACCGAAGGAAACTAATAAAGTTCCAGTAACCAATCTAAAAGAAATGGAGACCTACAAATTATCTGAAAAAGGTTCAAAATAATCATTCTAGAGAAGCTCAATGAGAGGTAGGAGAACACATATAGACAACTACATGAAATCAGAGTTAAAAGCATGAACAAAGTGATAAATTTAATCAAGAAATAGAAACCATTAAAAAAGAACCAAACAGAAATCCTGGAGTCGAATAATACAATGACAAAACTAAAAAAACTAAATAGAGACTTCAATAGCAGACCCAATCATGCGTAAGAAAAATCAGTGAACTCAAAAACAGGTCATCTGAAATTAGCCAATTAGATGAACAAAAAGAAAAAAATGAAAAATTGCAAAGAAAACATATAGAACAGTGTATATAAAAGAATATATGCATTGTGGGAATCTACAAAGGAGAAGAGAAAGGGAAAGAAAGCTTATTTTAAAAAAATGGTGGCTAAAACTTCTCAAATCTTGGGAGGGATATGGACCTCCAGATTCACGCAGCTCAAAGTATCCCAAGAAGAGCCACAAAAAAACTGTTGGAAATAATTATAAAAATTGCAGGAAACAAAATCAACATAAAAAATTAGTTGCATTTCTACACACTAACAATAAATTGTCTGAAAAAGAAATTAAGAAAACAATCCTGTTTAAACAGCATCAAAAACAACAAAATATTAGGAATAAATTTAACCAAGGAAGTGAAAGATCTGTCTACTAAAAACTACACTGATGAAAGAAATTGAGGAAGACACAAATAAATGGAAAGATATCCTGTGTTCATGGATTACAAGAATTGATATTGTTAAGCTGTCCATACTATCCAAAGCCATCTACAGATTCCATGCAATCTCTATCAGAATTCCAATGGTATTTTTCTCAAAAATAGAAAAAACAATGCTAAAATTTGTATGGAACTACAAAAGACTCTGAATAGCTAAAGCAATCTTAGAAAGAACAAAACTGGAGCCATTTTAATTCCTGATTTCAAAGTATATTACAAAGCTATAGTAATAAAAACAGTATGGTACTGGTGTGTGTATGTATATGTCTGCGTGTGTGTGTGTATATATATATATATATATGAGTGTGTGTGTGTGTATGTGTGTGTGTGTGTGTGTGTGTGTGTGTGTGTGTATAGCAGTATAGCAGACTGGTAAAATAGGAGGTTCCCCAGCTCTTAATCCTTCCTCAGAAATAACAGTTTGGCAGCTATCCACAGACCCAAGTGACTTTGTGGGAGCTTTTGAAATGAAGTAGGAGCTCATGAAACCATATATACATACATACATACATACATACATACATACATACATACACACACACAGACATTTAGGCCAATGGAACAGAATATCTATCTATCTATCTATCTATCTATCTATCTATCTATCTATCTATATCTATCTATCTATATCTATCTATCTATATCTATCTATCTATATATCTATATTTATCTATCTATCTATATCTATATCTATATCTATCTATCTATCTATCTATCTATCTATCTATCTATCTATCTATACACACAGACATTTAGGCCAATGGAACAGAATAGAAATTCCAGAAACAAACCTACACATATATATTCAACTAATCTTTGACAAGAGTGCCAAGAATGCACAATGAGAAAAAAAGTCTCTCAAATGAGCTGGGAAAATGGGATATCTACATGCAAAAGGATTAAAGTAGACCCTTATCTTACACTACACACAAAAACAAACTCAAAATGGATTAAAGACTTCAACAAAAGACACAAAACTATCATACTCCTGGAAGAAAACACAGGGGGGAAATCTTCATGACATGGATCTTGGCAATGATTTCTTGGATGTGACACCAAAATTATAGGCAACAAAAGCAAAAATAGAGAGGTGGATTGTATCAAACTAAAAAGCCTCTGCACAGCAAAGGAAACCATCAACAGAGTGAAAAGTCAGCCTAGAGAGTGTGAGAAAATATTTGCAGAACATATATTTGATAAGAGGTTAATATCCAAAATATAAAAGGAATTCATATAACTCAATAGCAAAAAAAAAAAAGATTAAAAAATGGGTACACCACTTGAATCAACATTTATCCAAAGAAGATACACAAATGGCCAACAAGTATATGAAAAGATGCTCAGCATCCCTAATCATAAGGGAAATGCAAGTCAAAACCACCCTAAGATGTCACCTCATGCCAGTTAGAATGGCTATTATCAAAAGATGAAAGATAACAAGTGTTAGCGAGGTTGTAGAGAAAAGGGAACCCATGTGCACTATCAGTGAGAATGTAAACTGGTGCAGCCACTATAAAAAATATAGAGGTCCATGAAAATATTAAAAAATTAACTACCATATGACCCAGCAATTCCACTTCTGTGTATATACCCTAAGAAAATGAAATCAGTATCTCAAAGAGATATCTGCACTGCCATGTTCTTTTCAGCATTATTTATAGTAGTCAAATATGGAAACAACTTAAGTGTCTGCTTGTGATAACATGGTTGAGCCAGAAAGACATTATGCTAAGTGAAATAAGCCAGACACAGAAAGACAAATACTGTGTGACCTCACTTATATGTGGAATCTGAAGAAGTTGAACTCACACTAGCAGAGAGTAGAATGGTGATTGCAGGGTGTGTGGGTGGTGGTGGTGGTGGGTGGAATGGGAAATGTTGGTCAAAGGGTATAAACTTTCAGTTTATAAGATAAACAAATTCTGGGGATCTAATGTATGGCATGGTGACTATAGTTAAAATACTGTATTGTGTACTCGAATTTTACTAAGAGAGTCAGTCTTAAGTGTTCTCACTGCACACACACAGAACTAACTATGTAAGTCAATGGATGTATTAATTAGCTTGATGGTGTGTGATCATTTATAGTAATACACATATACCAAATCATCACACTGTACACTTTATACAGCTTTTTATTTATCAATTATACCTCAATAAAGCAGGAAAAATAAAAATAATAAAACTTATAAAAGAAAATACAGATGACTATTTTTGTGATCTCTGATAATGTCTGCTCACCAAAACAGGCAAGATAAAGAAAGTTACAAAATAAGACAAAAATTGAAAAATATCTTTATTACTACCAAATAATTTATTAATATAAAAAGAATTATAAAATCAATGACACAAATTAAAAAAAATTAATGAATGACAACCAGACATACAACAAAAGAGAAAATGAGAATGGCCAATAATCCTGAAAGCCAATGAACATTATTAATGATCATGGAAATGCAAACTATACTCAATTTAAGATAGCATTTTATCCACACAATATGAGCAAAAATTAAAAAGTCTGACAATACCAGTTGCAAGTGAAGATGTAAAGCAAGAAGAACTAATACTGGTGGAAGTGTTAAGTAGAAAACAACATGGCTTTATTTTATAAAGTTAAATAGCTTATAGACTATGGCCTAGAAATTCTATTCCTAAATGTACACCCTAGAAAAACCTTTGACCATGTTAACCAAGAGTTTCATAACAACAAAAAACAGAACTTGTAAATTACTCAAATGTCCATCAACAGTAAAATGGACAAACTGCAAAATAATCACACAATAATATTAAACTATGGTGAAAATGTATGACTATAGCCAAACCAATATGGATGCATCCTAAAAATATGATGCTGAGTTAAAAAAAATGCATTAAAGACTATTCATATAATATGTCATTTTTATGTAGCTCAAAAACAAACAAAACTCTATATTGTTTAGAGATTATACATAAATGGTGGAATTACTATAAAAAGGAAAGAGCAAAGGAATGATAAACATGATATTTAGAATATTAACATGGGGGTACAGAAAAGGGATTGAGGAAGAATTCACAGGTAACATCAAAAATAAGAATATTGGTCATCCTCCAGTTTCAAACTTAGGTAGTAGGTTCAGAGTTATTCATTTTTCATTTTATTATCATTATTCCTAACTTACATGTAACATATTTTTAGATACATCAGTGAAATTAAAATTAAAAAGTATATGTATATATATCCAGGTATATCACCTTGGGCAAGAGAAACAAAATAAAAAATAAAGAAATGGGACTATATCAAACTGAAAAGTTTTTGTACAGCAAATGAAACAATCAATAAAATGAAAAGACAACCAAATAGGAGAAGATATTCACTTATGCTACATCTGATAAGGGGTTAATTTCCAAAATCTATAAAGAACTCATATAACTCAACAACAAAAAAACAAACAATCCAATTAAAAAATGGGAGAAGACTTGAATAGACAGTTCTCCAAAGAAGAAATACAGATGGCAAATAGACATATAAAAAGAAGTTCAATGTCACTTAATCATGAAAGAAATGCAAATTCAAATCATAATGAGATATCACCTGACACCTGTCAGAATGGCTATCATCAATTAATCAAAGAACAACAAATGTTGGCAAACATGTGCAGAAAAGGGAACCCTCATACACTGTTGGTGAGATTGTAAACTGGTACAGCCACTATGGAAAAGTCTGGAGGTTTCTCAAAAAATTAAAAATGAATATACTTTTTTGACCCAGCAATTACACTTCTGGATATTTATCCAAAGAAAACCAAAACAATAATTTGTAAAGATCTATGCATCCCTATGTTCATGGCAGCACAATTTACAATAGGCAAGATATGGAAGTAACCTCAATGTCCATCAACAGACGATTGGATAAAGAAGTTATGGTTCATATGTACAGTGGAATATTACTCAGCCATTAAAAAATGAAGTCTTACTGTTTGCAACAACATGGATGGACCTAGAGGTTATTATGCTGAGTGAAATAAGTTAGACAGAGAAACATAAATACTACATGATTTCACCTATATGCAAAATCTAATGAACAAAAAGAACAAACTGATCAAAAACAGACTCACAAATATAGAGGACAATTTGGTGATGGACAGAGGGGAGGGGAGTTGGGGACTGGAAGAATGGGGTGAAGGGTCAAAGAAGTACAAATTAGAAGTTGATAGATGGTCAGGGGGATGGGGAGCACAGCAGATGGAATGCAGTCAGCATTAATATAATGGCTAGGTGGAGAGCCAGAGGAGAGGAGCAATTAGGGG
Source organism: Eonycteris spelaea (assembly GCA_003508835.1). Lineage (NCBI taxonomy): Eukaryota > Metazoa > Chordata > Mammalia > Chiroptera > Pteropodidae > Eonycteris > Eonycteris spelaea. The sequence continues at coordinate 22,090 of PUFA01000784.1, forward strand.
TATTGTTTTATAAACTATATAAATGTCTAACCAATGTACTGTATACTTGAAACTAATATTAACATTTTTAAAAAAATATATGTATATAACGTGTGCGTGTATAAAAAAATTCTGGATCATGTCACGTTATCTAGCTATCTAGACTCCTACATTCCCAGCTTCATCTCGTTCCTCCTTCCTTTTTATTACATACTAACCCTCCTAGCTTTCTTTCAAGTCTTGAAGAGTCAAGCCCTTTCCTCCCTCAGAGTCCTTGTGCTTATTATTCCCTCTACATGGAAGACTTCCCTACCATCCACCCACATAATTTTGAGGTTTCAATTTAAATTATTTATTTCTCAAAGAGCTCTTCCTTGATCATTCACCTCAGTTCCCTCTCATGGATTTACATTAAGCCCTTTGTTATCCTTTCTTGTTCTGTTGAACTTATATGTAATTATGTGATAATTTCTTCAATGTTTTCTTTCTGCACTAGCCTTAAGCTCCATGAGGACAGCAACCACAACAGTTTTTGTTCACCTTTGTGTTCACCAGCATGTAGAAGAATTACATTCAGTTTAGAGTACTCAAAAATATTTTTTATTAAATTTTTTTGTATAAATAAATGAATTAATAAACATGAATAAATAGCATGAATACTCATGTGCAAAATAAGAGAAAGAATCAGAAAGCTGTTGTGTGTGTGTGCACGCACATATATATGTAGCGTCAGTAAAGTGACTATTAAGAGATTAACTTAAAGGTATACGGAAAATAATGATTACAGAAGAAGATCTGAGATGTGAGATGATACAATGGGTAATCATTAAACATGAGGTCAATCTAACTACATATTATATAAAATAATAATGATGATCATTAACTTAAGAGTACAAAATAAAGGATGGAACAGAAATACAAAATACTGGTAAATAGTGGCATAAAATCTTATAATATGAAACAAAAAGAGGAAAATATGGGCCTGATTTTATCAATTTGGCAACGTCATTAACCTTTCTGAGTTCTAGTTTGCTTATCCATAAGCACTCAATAAATATTTGTTGAAAAAACAATTAACCTATAAAAAAGAGAATTGTCCTTTCAAGTCTAATGTTCTATGCCCTCTTAAATGAGAATAAATAGTTGGCCATGCTTGTCTCTTGGACAATTAACCTCAAGGAGACTTTCAAATCATTTTTATAGTAAAAATTATTATCCAATATTCTGTTCTCAAAGTATACATAAGCATGGGAAAGACCCTTGTAAGAGGTAACAACTGTACAAAAATATTAGCATAAGAAATTTAAAAAGTCAGTGGGTAACAGAGCATCACATCTTTCAAAATTAAAATATGTCCAAATTTTAAAAGCATTTTTTTCCATGTTTAAATTATCACCACATTCTTCCCTGAATGAAGGGTGGTAGTCCCTAGATGTTAGCACCTCCTACACTGCCAGTTGTAAGCACTCTTTTCTCTCCCATTTTATTTTCTATGTCCGGACACTAAACGAGCATATCATCAGGATGGAAACCTAGAAATGCTTAATGAGCTCATGCGCCCTATTCTGAGTCAAGGACATAAGTCACGATCATCTTTCATCATTATCATCCCTTCTGACCCTTCCGTCAGGAGCACCACTCTTTAACTCCCAAGGCAGCCCAGGACTCAATAGAAGCACACAACATTTTGTTTTGCATATTTTATTTTCTGTAGTCTGTGGTTAAAGACTATAATACTATTATTGTGTCTGACAAATATAACCCAGCAGGTATCATGACACCACTTAGAGATGAACATTTTTGAAGGATTTATGTCATAAGAAAACACACTAACAAATATAGCTGAACAGATGGATCCTGATCACAGATTCAGAAAGGTCGAACACAGCAAGTAGTGAAGATTGATACCTACCTACAAAGCAGCAATCTGGGCTCAGAGAACAGCAGGCTGCCACAGATATTTGGCATATTTATTGAAGCATTAAAAGAGTTTCATGGTTCTCCTAATTATTATACGTACCTCTGGTTACATAGAGCTAGTCTATAGTGAGTTTTCCACTGATTTATTTAACTCTTAAATGCCATAAACTTCTAAGCAATACCTGTGTTCATGCAGAGGCAATAAATTTTCTACTACGCTATTAAACATTGTTTGCACTTTAGAAATGTCAGTGATATTTGCAGTTCTAAACAGTGTTTTATGCCATTTCAAAGGTGCAGTTGTTAGAGTCAAAATATTCATGTTTTAAAAGCCTCTCTCATATAAATGGCTCAGGGTCAAAAGACACGAAAAATCACTGTTTCATCTTAAGTCTGTTCAAATGCGTTACATAAAAGAATGTCAGGAAGAAAATAAATCCTGGAAGATTCGCCTGCTTTGCAAAATGAAGCCTCAGATTCATCTCAATTCCTATTTACAATTTATAAAAGTGTTTCTCAACTAACAAGTTTCAGGACAGTAAAATCACTCCATTCAATCTATTTAACTAAACACTAAAGATAACATTGTTTTTTGATTGATGGCAATCAAAAATGTCCTCTTTCCAGGAAACTGAAGATGCCACAGTTTATGTGTGCTAAGACAAGCACTTACCTCCTAAACTAGTGCCTTCCACTTAAATCCACAACCTTTAAAGAACCCAGTGAAAATTAAAGCTGTTCAGCAAGTCCAAGAATCCAATGTGGGAACTAGAAGACACTTTGCCCAAGTTCATGCATTCAAGAAATGTCAAGCCATTCCAGCCTAGCCTTTTGTTAATGCTCTCTGTATTTCACTAACCAAAATAGCTGAAAACACTATTAATTCATTCAAGATTTTTGAGCAGCTACCAGGTGTCAAATATAGCAGTAGACACTAGAGAGACCACTATGAAGAAGAGGAGGGAGGTCCCAGAACCCACAGAGTTTACAATCTACTGGTTAGGGTAAGCATTAAGCTAAATGTTAAGTGAGATGCATGATAAAAGAACAATCAAGAATACTTTAAGAATATACAAACAGGGAGGCCTTCCTGGCCTGAGGTACCAGAGAAGACCTCAATGAAGTTGCATTTAAATGCAGAGCTCAAAGAAGAAGAATAATCTGTCACATTTCCAGAAGCCACAGGCTTTGGTTCCAATAAATCTGTAAGCTATTCTCATCCTAGACTTTAAGATCCCCTTGTAGCTGCTCCAGCTATTAAACCACAGGCCTGCTTAGAAAAGAATGGAACAGAAATTCTTCTATCCCCCAGGGAAACTACTATGGCTGGCCAAGTAATGATTTGTGTCTTTTAACTGATAAGTTCTTTTCTTCTCTCCTGTGACAGCTCCTATTTCAGCTGTGAGAAATGGAGCTAAAATTAAACCAGGAGGAAGGTGACATACTGGCCCAAGGAAACAAAGAATCCCAAATGTCTTGCTCATACGTTAAAAAGCCTGTAGGTGTAATGCAGCAAGATTGAGACACACTGAGACAATCCATTCTCCTCCCCCTTCATACCACCAAAACCCTTTGAGCTGAGGAGAGTATGACAATCTGAAGTGAAAGCCAAAGATTTGTCACCACTCTTTGCAGAGCTGAAACTGGGGAAGAAGAGAAACATAAAGCTTGGAGAGAAGTACTATCCTGGTGTAACACAGTACAAAGGATGTCATGCTCATGGGTGACACTGGCAAAAAGTGGATTTAAGAACACTCTGCAGCTCCATTGTTTTCCTAAGTACTCAATGAGACACAAAGTTGGCAGGGAGAGCTAATAGGTATGCCCCGTATCCAAGACGATGATGAAGAACAGGCAATAGTGATAAGGACATTGTCATCCACTCCACCACCCAAGGCCCCCTTTCTGGAATCAGGAGAAGATGTAGTTGCATAATGGTCATGTGGCAAAGTAAGAACTATCATTAGCAGTTTAGACCCTGTATGAGAGATATACAGAACACAATCAGATGTCATTACACCATAAAATGATGGCTCAGAAGGGAACATGCAAAAAAGAATCCTGAATTAACTCAGGTAGTAGAAATTAGTTCAAAGAAGTTAGCTATGGATGTGGGGGATGGGACAGTTTAAAGACTTTCATCTATTCAAACTAGATGATGATGACAGAAGAATGATGTAAGGGTATAATTTGAAGTTATAAGAAACCAACTGCAGCTGAAGGATACAATCCTAGAGTTTCCTGTCACCAAAGTGATTAAAAAAGGATTCCAGTTTATACAACTGCACACAAATAGAATCTCCCTGGAATGCTGCTGCCTCTGGTACAGTATCTCATTCTCAAATCGTAAGTGATCTTAGTTCAACTATAATGGCAAGCTCAGCTTATCTAGCTTGAGATGATGCATACTCCTCTTAGGACTAAGTGTCTGTAAATCTCTGGGAGGTTTGGAATACAATACAGAGATAATGAAGTGAATCAAATCCATAGTTTTAATATCAATATGTGACGTTCAAATAATGTGTGTCCAGTTGGTATTTAATGTGCTTATGATATTGAAGAGAATGTGGCTTATTTTAGAATGACAGTTTAAACAGAGAGAACAAATTCCAATTTTAAAATTTCATTATTTTGTGATATTTATTAAAGTATATATGTTGACTATATTTTTAAATGTACTGGAATGTTTAACTGAATTTGATATTCTTTATAAGTTTGACTTATTACATGTATGAGTTGTCTAAGCAATTAGTAAGATTTTGCTTGTTGGAATCATAAGTTCATATGGCCGGGTATTTGTAGTACTTAAAAAGAAAATCAGAAACATTAGACTTAAATATGCACTTTGAAATGTTGACGAGAACTGAGGTAGCTAAGTTTACAAACAGGAATTCATTTAATTAAGCAGATTTTAGTCTATTTAGCCTGAGCTGATCTAACATTAATCGAAAGCTGTTTTGCAGTGATTGGCAAAATATACTAGCTTTATGGAACATACTAATATCTTTAAATTGAATTTAAAACTACTTTTTAATTTGTAATTTTCATGAATCAATATAAAACCAAATAACTGCAAATAGTTTTCTTATAGACAAAAATCCCTCTTAGACATCAAAAAATTCAGTGACAGAATCTGGTCCTTCTCTTATAGAACATCTGAGTCACAATCCCAGGAACATTGTATATTTTCTGTATCAAGTACCAGACTAGTAGAAGCAGAAACTGAAGGCTAGCTCCTCAAGATGCCATTCTCAACTCCATTCCCCTGCCTGTCTCCTATGACAGAGGGTGAAAAACTCCAAAAGTCACTTTCCCTGCCTTCTTTACATCAAATGATGGCCTGTTACTTATTCCTGCTAAAGAAAAAACTTCTGAGTATCTTCTGCTTCTCTGATAAAAGACGCATATACAAGAGGAGAACTACTGATTAAGAATAGCTCTTCCATCCTTCATTCTGCCTTGAAAAGCTTATGTGTTATCAGGATGTTTCAGTGGCCATTCTGTGACCATGAGATGAGAGCACAAAACTGAAAAGCCAACATGCAAAGAATGGCAGAGTAGGAAGATAGCATGAGCCTGGGCCACTGAACTTTCAGAACAACTTTTTGACAGTTGGATTTTCTTATAACAGCATTTGGATTTTATTATTACTACATAATAAATAGCTTTGTGTTTTAAGGCACTGTTAGTTCATTTTTCTGTTTTACTTCAGGCAAAAGCCTTCCTAATAGTTATGCCAGAGAAGATCAACTAGAGTAGGACGATCACATAGGCTCAAGACAGAAGAGGATCAAGAAGAGAGCCTTTTCAGACTCTCTCCTCAAAAATGTCATATAGCAGGTGCATAAAGCCAAGTCCCTACAAACATGACCACCATGCTCAGAAGCTTAAAGAAACTGCAAGGAGATGTAGGAGAGAGAGAAAATGTGAAAAGATGTTTTAAATCTGAATGTGGCTGAAATATTTGTATTAACTAAGACATCACAGATTTGGACTGAGTTTACCTGGAAGCAACTAAATTAAGAGCTTTTTGCTATGTTTATGGTTATTATTATTGTCGTTTTCTACTACTATAAGGTAGAGTAGGCACTTTAGAAAGAAATGAATTCACTAACAGAAAATTAAATGTTACGTTTTTCATGTTTGACTATGATATTCACACATTTGTATCTCCTTTCTAGCTGCTTAGGTCTTAGGAGGCTACCTGGTATCATACAGGAGAGATGAACTGACAGAGGAATATGCTTACAGAAGATATATCAACCATCCCACAATAAATTAACATATGTATTGAGTCCCTACTATTGTCCAGCTCTGCTAAAGCTTGCTTTTTCTAACATAAGTAGCTTCTAATATTTAGAGTAAACAGTTGACTTCAAGCATTTGGGTGATATAAACCATGAAAGCTGAGCATGAATCCAAACTAAAGTCTTCCTAAGGCTATTGGAAGGCTGAAAGCTCTGAAAAGAAATCAAACACTGGTCCAAAAAGAAGGTAAGAAACAGATGTTCTCCTTCCTCTCCCTTCCATTACTAAAACTGCAAATTCTTTACTTCTTTCTATACTGATCTCACCTATAATTTCTTAAATGTCTAAAGAGTAAATACTGAAATGTCTTTTTTTTCATAATCCAGCTCAACTCGATAAACTTTTCTGTCTATGTTCTATGATACATACTTGGAATATAGAAAAAGCACTGGGCATGGAAAAGGTATGTCAGGTGTTGCAGGGGTGGGAAGTATGAGAAGCCAACTCAAGCAAACCTAATTTACCAAAAGGGAGGGGAAGATGGAAGTCCACAAAGTCCAACCCAACAAGACTTTATTATTTTTAAATTTGGTTAAAAGGAAAGTATCCAACTTAATCTTCCTCATCAACATCAACTATCCCTTGATTTTCCTTTGGCATTATAAGTAAAATGCACATGAAGCAATAAATGGATACAGATCATTGTAACAATAAGAACTGGCTATTTCCAATTAATTGATGCCAAGCACTTTATATAGCCTGACATGGGTTCAATCACATTTCGTTCATTAATTTAACTCATCAATTGAGTAGCTCCTTACCAGACATCACTTTTTTTTTTTTTGCAGTGGCGCACTCCACTCCTTTCCATGCTTCCTATCTACTCCTCAGTTAACAGGTGGTGTACTTTCTCTTTTGTATGAATAGAAGTTGCCTTGCCTTCCACTGCACAGCCTCATATATGCATCAAACTAATGTTCAGTCAAACTACATCGACAAGTCCTTGAGGCGACTGTCAGTACCTATAAGCCCTCAGCAGAGAGATGTGCCCTCAGGGGGAAAAAGACTTTTTAAAAAATTTATTTATTTAAATTTGTTTCAAGTATACAGTACATTGTTTTAGACATCTATATAGTTCATAAAACGATCCCCCAATTGCTCCCTCCCTCCCTTTACCCTCCACCTAGCCAACGTATTAATGCTAACTGCATTCCCTATGCCATGCTCGCCATACCTGTAAACAGAACCTTTCAATCTGCTTGTTATAATTTTGCCTACGTCATGTTTATCTTTCAAATCACTCTTTTGTATGTTACAGTACATATACAGTACATGGTCAAACTTACCTTTTACTCTATCCTAGAGAATAAAAGTGGTAAAGTGGGGAGGGCTTGCTGATATTAAATATACATTTAGTATACATATGGAAATACACAGATACGTATATGTATTTCACATAATATAAGCATATAGAGAAAAATTAATAACTAAGATACACATCTATAGTACTTTATATATTATAAACATATATTATAAACATTTTTCATATGTTTTATTCATTAATTGATTTATTAAAAAATATGTACTGGTAATCTACTCTGTCAGTAAATAAAAAATATTAAATTCGTAAATAACAAAATATTTAAAGATAACAATTCTCATGAAGCCCGGCAAGTGGAGACATATATATATTTTTTTAATTATCATAAATGATTAGGTTCCGATTTATAGCTTTTGTCTTGGTAAATTTAATAGCACCCACTTCCAATCTCAAAAATTTTCTGGTTGGTACAAAATTACATATGTTGGCACTGTAAAAAGAAGTAAACTATGTATTTTGTTAAACAACATATAGTAAAAAGAAAAAGTAGAGCAGAATGAAGGCATCTGAAATGTAGGGAAAGTAGTTGTCAGTTTAAATAGAATGGTCACAATAGGCTTCATTTGAACAGATTTCAAGAAAGTGTGGGTGCTAGCCATGTAGCTAGCTCTCTGCCCAAACAGTGTTCCTGGAAGAAGCAAGAGCAAGCAAAAAATCTGAGTTGAGATTGTGCCTAGTGTGGCTGAGGAATAACAAGAAAACCAGTGAGGCTGGAGTTAATGACAGCACTATATGAGGAGATGAGGCCTGAGTGGTAGAAGAAGGGCAAACCATACTGTGAACTGCACATGCTAGGGATCTAGGTTGCATGCTCTTTATGAGAATTTAATGCCTGATGATCTGAGGTGGAGCTGAGGTGGTGATGCTAGTGCTGGGAAGCAGCTGCAAATACAGATTACATTAGCCGAGAGGTTTGACTGCATGGAGACTGTAATAAATCAACTGCTTGCAGACTCATATCAAAACGCTATCAGTGAGTGGCAAGTGACAATTAAGCTGCATCTAGTGGCAGGCTTTACAGTGGTAAGTGAGTTGATATACTTCAATTGTACAGCTGCACCTGGTGGCAGGCTTTAAGTTAGAATTCAACACTTATTTTATAGTCCATGTGTGGCCTGCCCATTATTTTATCTGCCACTTCCATCTGTGCCTCTTTCCTGCACTGTGCACTGTCTCAGTCACAGTTTTGGTAAGCCCACAGACTAACCCTAGCCAAAATGAGTAAAAAGCAAACATCGCTGGAGAACTTCTTTGAAAAGGGGAAAGACCCAATGATGAGACAGCAGAAGACTCTAAGACTGCCAACAAAAAGAAAGCTGCATTTAAAAGTAAATACCAAGAATCCTATTTAAATTACGGGGTTCACTGCAACAGGTGGTTCACATTCTCCAAGCCTGCTTTGTGTAATATGTGGCGACCAGGTTATCCAACGAAGCCGTGAAACCTTTAAAACTGCTTCGCCACATGGAGACCAAGGACCCTGCATTAAAAGACAAGGCTTTGGAATTCTTCGAAAGAAAAAGATGTGAGCACAAAGAACTGAAGCAATTATTGAAGGCCACCACGTCATCAAACGTGTCTGCACTGGGAGCATCATTCTCAGTGGCTAACCGCATTGCTAAAGCTTAGAAGCCCTTTACTACTGGTGAAGAGTTGATCCTGCCCTCTGATAAGGACATTTGTTATGAACTTTTAGGAGAGGCTGCAGTTCCAAAGGTGGCACATGTTCCTCTTTCGGCTACCACCATAACTAGATGAATTGTTGAAATGGCAGAGGATATTGAGTCACAATTGTTAAAGAGGATTAATGAGTCACTGCGGTACGCATCCAGGTTGATGAGTCTACAGATGTTTTTGTGTGATTTGTTTTTTCAGGAGGATGTACATGTGGATATGCTATGTGCACTTTTGTTGCCAACCAACACCACAGCTGCAGAACTATTCAAGTCTTTGAATGATTGCATATCAGGAAAAGTGAACTGGTCATTTTGTGTCCATACACGCACAGACTGAGAGGTTGCCATAATAGGACAGCTTTCTGGTTTCACTACTCAGATCAAAGAGGTCGCTTCTGAATGTGAGTCTACACACTGTGTCATCCATAGAGAAATGCTAGCTAGCCAGAAAAAAATGTCACCTGAATTAAACAATGTTTTGCAGGATGTGATTAAAATTATCAACCACATTAAAGTACATGCCCTTAACTCAGGTCTATTTGTGCAGCTCTGTGAGATGGATGCAGAGCAACGCATCTTCTCTTATACACAAATGTGAGAGCGCTTTCTAAAGGTAGATCACTGTCCAGCATTAGTGAGTTATGAGAGCCACTCCAGAGATTTCTTTTAGAACAGTCACCACTGGCAGCACATTTCAGTGACACAGAATGGGTTGCAAAACAAGCTTACTTGTGTGACATATTTGGCCTGCCTAACCAACTCAGTCTGTCACTTCACTTGAACTGTGTTCAAGTCAGCAGATAAAGTGGCTACATTCAAAGCCAAACGAATTATGGGGATGACAAGGGAACCTTGGGAATTTTGACATGTTTCAAACATTAGCAGAAATTTTGAGGGAGACTGAGCCAAGACCTTCTTTCTCCCAGCTGATGCGTGATCACCTGTCTCAGCTTTCAAAAGAGGTTGAGCATTACTCCCCAAGCACAAAAGACCTTTGAACTGGGCAGGAATGGATCCGCCACCCGTTTATGAATAAGCCAGGTGAATCAACTTTGTCCGTGCTAGAAGAGGATCAACTGCTTGAGATCACAAATGACAGTGGCCTTAAAAGTATGTTTGAGACAACTTCAAATCTCCCTACATCCTGGATTAAAGTCAAGGCGGAATATCCTGAGATGGCCACAAAAGCACTGAAAAGCCTACATCCACTTCCAACACCCTATCTTTGTGAAACAGGGTTTTCTGCAGTGACAGCAACCGAAACAAGATTACAGAGTAGACTGGACATAAGCAACACAATTTGAGTGTCACCCATCACTCCCAGATGGAACTGTCTAGTTGCAGGAAAACAAACTCAGGGCTCCTACTGATTCTGCATTATGGTGAGTTGTGTAATTATTCCATTATATATTACAATTAATAATAATAATAATAAAGTGCTCAATAAATGCAATATGCTTGAATCATTCCAAAACCATCCCCCTACCCCTCCACAGAAAAATTGTCTTCCATGAAAATGGTCCCTGGTGCCAAAAAGGTTGGGGACCGCTACTCAAGGAGTAATACTGCATAATAAGAAGAGGAAATGAATAGACAGAATTGAGTTTATATCCTACCTTGACATGTTTTGGCTGAAAATTTAGCACTTGATTACCTAGCATATGCCACTTGAGATTTTTGACAACTTTAAATACCATAACGTCTAAAAAACACAGCAGGTATGCTCTAGCAGGCTGATGCAACTGCCTGGAACTCTGCTCCCCTAGATATTTATCTGTCTCCTATTTGCTCGAATTTCACCTTCTCAGAAAGGCCTTCCTTCACTACCCAGCTTCATTTTCTTCAGAGCACTTATCACTATAGGAAATTAAATTAATATTGAATTATGCAATTATAGTCTCTCTTACCAACTAAGTCAGTTCCACGAAGGCAGGAATTTTATTTTTCATTATTATATCCCCAGGACCTAGAACAGTGGTTCCTCAGAATATCTGATGAGAAACTGAATCTTGCGTCCCTCTCTGTTCACTTCATCAGTCACTGGGAAACACTGGTCTACTGTTAATGCTTTGGGCTCTTTCTCATTTCAAGGGTTTTGTATCTAGAGTTCTCTGCCTGGTGCACTCTCCCTTCCACTCTTTGTCTAGTGAGTCTTTACTCATTTTTCCAATCTCAGCCCAAATGGCAACTTCTTTACAGTAGGCATCCTTGATCCTGGGCTAGCTCAGTTACCCCTATTATAAGCTCTAAGAGGAAAATGTACTTTTCCTTCATAGCACTTACCACAGTTCTTAATTATTTATTTACTTGGGTGATTATTTAAGATCTGTCCCTTCCACTGGCACACAAGCTCTATGAGTTTACTGTTGTTTATATCCACTACCTAACACATAGTAGACACTCAATAAGTATATACTAAATGGATAAAGGAAGAAATGCATACATATGCAGGAAACTCAGCACATACAATAGAAACCTTGCATGTTTATTATAAACCCAAAGAATTGGGTTTGGGGAAAAAGGATACATTTCAGGAAATACAAATTCTGAAAATACATATTGGGGCCATGCTTCCCCTTGCAAAGCAGAAAAGATTCACTGGCATGAAGGCAAAGGTGTTCCAGTACACATGAGTAAGTAGGAAATTCAAAGGTCATTTCAAAATATTGTCCAATGGGCACACAAGCAATTTCCCTTGAAATTGTTTTTCCTGTTGATCCTATTTTCTTTCAAAAAATTCACCAAGAGGGCTCGCACTCTCTATGTTACTCCTTATAAACAAGTATGTGGTTCATTGACTCCAACTCTCAAAGCAGTTCCAATTTCATGGTGAGGTTGCAGAGTGAATATAACAGCTAACTGGATAGCTATGCCTTCAACACACAAACAAACTCCATTAAGAATCGGAATCCTTAAATCATGGATCTTTGTTTGGTGTCTTCTACACTTCAGTAGGAGAGGATATTAGGAACCACATAGTTCACTTGACATTTACATGTGCACTTAACATTTGTAAGTATACTTGACATTTATGATCAAAATCTGGCCCTTGGCACTAAATTGACTTAAAGATGAGAGTTACTGAGAGAGGGGAGCATTTCTCCTAAGTAAAGAGGGAATCAACACAATCAAACTTTATAATCCAAATACTTTCTTTCTTTAGCAGAAAAAGGACAGTACTTAATGATTACTGGATCCTGCCCTCCATGGCCAATAGTGATGGAGGTAACATATATACATTTTGTCTTGGTTAGGTAATTTGTTGTCCTTTGTGAGAGGGAAAAAATAAAACTACTGGATAATGCATACCTATGTACATAAATCAAATTGTAGCAAGTCATCCCATCTCCTTCAAGCATCCCAGGCCCTCTAATCTATGACTCACTCACCCCGATTTTTCTCCTCTCCCCCACAGTATCCTATGACATCCTAGCATAGTGGAGAACATCAGAGAGACAGGCTCATTGAAAATGTAAAGGAGACAATGGTTTGAACAGTTGTTCCCACCTCACCAGATTGGATGACTTATCTTTGTTATCATTCTGATTTTTATAGCTTATTAACAAAATCAGGCTAGTCAACAGTTTGTTTTTTGTTGCTTAAAGGTGAACAAACTACAACCTATCCACAGGTAAAATCTAGCCCTCCAGTTGTTTTTGTCAACAAACATTGGAACACAGCCATACCCATTCATTTATGCAGGGTCTGTTGCTGCTTTTATGACAAAGTGGCAAAGTTGAGTAGTTGCAATAGAGACCATTTGTCCCACAAAGCCTAAGATATTTACTATCTAGCTCCTTATAGAAAAAGTTTACTGACTCTTACCTTAGACTGTGGTTATCTGATAATTGAAAAAAAATGTGGACAACTTAAAATAGCAAATCATGTTAATGTTAATAAATTAAATATGTCCTCTCTATGCTGGTCACTCTTCCAGCAACAAAAACCTTTAACCTCTAAGCAATAAGTTGTTTTTATTTTTGCTTCAAATTATCATAAAATTTAGTCAGATTGCCCTCCCTCCACTACAAAATGTATTATACATGAAATGGAAGATACTGAACATAATTTAATAACATAGCATAAGAGAATAAGCCTGATCTTTGGAGTTTAACCAGAGATTTGACAGAATTTGTGCTAATTCCATTAACAAATAGTCTACATTTTCTGGACAAGATGGCAGGGTAACTAAATGCTGTGCTTGCTTTCTCCCATGACCATATTAAAATTACAACTAAATTATATAAAAATTAACTTGGAGAACCACCTGATGTCTAGCTGACCATATCACCTATAATTGTGTATATATAAAAAAGAGGCCATGTCAAGACTGCCAGGAGGGGCAGAGTCGCAAAACAGGCTGACTCCACAGTGGTGTGCGGCAGTTGAACATCAGGAGGAATATCTTGGCTGCAGAGGTCCCCCTGAAGGATTGAGGGGCCCCATATCCACACCAGGGCTCCCCAGTACAGGGTTCCAGTGCCGGGGGAGGAGTCCCCACAAAATATGGCTGCAAAAATCAGTGGGGATTCTGACCATATGGATGAGGCAGAAGGAACCTGGAAATCTAGACATCCCCCTTAAAGGGCTTGCACAAAGACTCACTGGCTTGCAGACACATACACTGGGTTCCAACACAGAAACAGCAGCTCAGGAGGTACCAGAGAAATACAGGGAAAGACTGAGTTAAGGGCTGGAGAAACAGCCACCATTGTCCCTTTGTTGGGCCTTCCTCCTGCGCAGCCTACAAATAGGCACCATCTTGCCTGTGTTGAACTATCCTCTCACATGGCCAATTTTGAATCTGCATTGGCCTGGCCAGACCTTCCCGCTCTACTCCGTGTCTCCCTGGAACCCCACTCCACTCAAGTTGCAAACTGCTCATGGCAATCTCATTGATCGGCAACCAGCCCCATCCTTGCTCTCCACAAAAGGATCATTCGACAGCAATCAACAGGCCTCTGCTTGTGTACTTTGGGAGAAACTTTTGGTGGTGAGCTACCAGCCCCAGCCCAACCTGCAAAATCTCTTGAACAATCTCAAGGGTCCATAGGCCCAAGGTGGGCAGTGGCTAGCTTTGGTGTGAGTTGAGACTTCTGAGAGTGGCCACAGGCTGAGCACTGGCAACAAAACTAAATCTGCATTGGCCTCATGAAATCCCATTGCTTTACCAGAGTGACTCTTCAGGACCCCCACGCCACCCAACTTGTGAACTGCTGGAGGCATATTCATGGCTAGGTAACCAGTCCTACTGAGCCCTCTCGGCATGAGGCTCTTTTAGCAATAATCAACAGGCCTCAGCTCACAAACCCCAGGAGATGATCTGAGTGGCAGGCAAACAGCCCCAGTCCAAGCTACAGTATTTCTTGAATAAATCGCGGGTGTCTATGGACTCAAGATGGGTGATGGCTAACCTCAGTATGATCTGAGACTTTTGCAAGAGTTCACAAGATCAGCACTAAAACCAAACCTAAATCTACATTGGCAAGGTGAAATCCACTCATTTTACCTTGGTGGCTTGCTGGGACCACGCCCCACCCAAATCACATAGGCCCAAAGGATCTTTTAGCTGCTGTGACTTACAAACAGTCTACAGTCAGCCTCAGGTTTTTGGGGTGCCCTGGACCTTTTTCTAAGCTGCCCAAGGCCTGGTATTGGTGGTAGCCAGCCTTAGTCCACAGCATAGCCTCTCTCACTTGCCTCCAGGCCTAGCGCAGGCAGAGAAAAACATGGATTGCTTTGCAGCTCATACCAGGTAGCACCAGGGCTTCAGAGGCAGCAGCTGACCTTGGCCTGCACCACAGCCCCTCACAAAAAGCCCCAGAACCAACACAGTGG
Organism: Eonycteris spelaea; assembly: GCA_003508835.1. Taxonomy (NCBI): domain Eukaryota; kingdom Metazoa; phylum Chordata; class Mammalia; order Chiroptera; family Pteropodidae; genus Eonycteris; species Eonycteris spelaea. The sequence goes on from PUFA01000784.1 coordinate 37,132, forward strand.
GAGGCTGGCAAAGGACCACAACAGAGCACCCCCTGATTATTCCCACGAGCAACACACCCAAAGGATGATCTCAAAAGGTACATGAGCCTGTTGGGGTGAATCCCACTCCATGGAGTCAACCCCCCAGCAGCTCATACCCTGTGGGCATGGCCAATACTCACAGCCAGTCAGCCCAAGAGTCAATCCTATCCACTGACTTACTAACAGCAATAAAAGCTTAACTAAAACAGGAGAGCACACACAACTCACAAAAGGGACACTCCTGGAGCATCTCGCACAGATGATCAGGGAGATTGTGCCACGGGGTTATACATGGTGCCTACCACATAAGGTTCCCTGGCCAAGACTGAGAGACATAGCAAATATACCTAATGCATAAACATGAACACAGGGTGGCAACTAAATAGAGAAAACAAAAAAAGTCCCAAGTGAAACAAGAGAAGAAAACTCCAGAAAAAGAACTAGACAAAATGGAAAAAAGCAACCTGCCAGATACAAAGTTCAAGATGGTGGTTATAAGGATGCTCAATGATCTAAGAGGATGAATAAGTAATCTCAGTGAGAATTTCAATAGAGAAACAGTAAGTATAAAAAAGACATAGAAACCATAAAAAGAAATTAATCAGTAATGAATACAATAAGTAAAATGAAGAGTATACTGGAAGGATTCAACAGCAGATCAGATGACACAGAGGACTGATTTGGAAGACAAGGTAACAGAACACACATAATCAGAAAAGCAAAAATAAAAAGTCCAAAAAAAATGAGAAAAGGTTAAGGGATCTCTGTGACAACGCCAAGCATGTCAACATTTGCATCACAGGGGTACCAGAAAAAGAAGAGAGACCAAGGGATTGAGAAAATATATGAAGAAATAATAACCTGGTGAAAAAAATAGACATACAAGTCCAGGAAGAACAAAGACATCCAAAACAAGAGTAACACAAATGGGCCCACACCAAGACAAATCATAATTAAAATGGCAAAGGTTAAAAACAAAGAAAGAATCCTAAAAGCTGCAAGAGAAAGGCAGCTAGTTACTTACAAGAGTACTCAAAAATGACAGCTGATTTATCAACAGAAACTTTGCAGGCCAGAAGGGATGGCTCAAAATATTCAAAGTGATGAAAGGCAAGGACCAACAACCAAGACTATTCTATGCAGAAAGTCTATCAATTTAAATTGAAGGTGAGATAAAGAGATTCCTCAAAAGGAAAAAAAAAAAACTAAAGGAATTCATTACCAGAAAGCCAGTATTGCAATGTTAAAGGGACTTCTTTAGGAAGAAAGGAGGAAAAAGAAAATAAATATGAATAATAAAATGGCAATAACTATGTACCAATCAATAATCACTTTAAAGGTAAAGGTATTAAATGCTCCAATCAAAAGATATAGTGTAGCTGAATAAATAAGAAAACAAGACCCATATATATGCTGGCTACAAGAGATCAGCTTCATACATAGATACACACAGACTGAAAGTAAATATATGGGGAAAAAAAGACATTGTATACAAATGCAAATGAAAAAAGAGCTGTAGTACCAAAACTTATCAGACAAAATAGACTTTAAAACAAAGGCTATAGTAAGAGAAAAAAAGGTCATTACATAATGATAAAGAGATCAATCCAACAAGACGACATGACCCTTGTAAACATTTATGCACCCAAAGCAGGAGCACCTACAAATATAGAGCAAATATTGACCACCATAAAGGAAGACAGTAATATAGTCACAGCAGTAAACTTTAACACCTTGTTGACACCAATGAACAAATCTTCCAGACAGGAAAATCAAGAAGGAGACAGTGGCCTTAAATAACACATCAGACCAGATAAATTTAACTAATATTTTTAGAGCACTTCACCCAAAGCAGCAGAATATACATTCTTCATAAGGGCATATGGAACTTTTCCCATAATAGACCACATGTTAGGCCACAAAACAAATAAATTTAAGAAGATTGAAATCATACCAAGCATCTTCTCAGATGGCAATGGTATGAAACTAGAAATCAATTACAAGAAAAAAATGGGAAGATAAGCAAGCATAAAGAAACTAAATAACATGCTACTAAACAATGAATAAGTTAATGATGAGATCAAGAAAGAAATTCAGATACCTGGAGACAAATAAAAATGAAAACACAATGACTCACTCAAAGTCTATGCAACAGAGCAAAAGCAGTCCTAAGAGGGAAATTCATAGCAATACAAGCCTACCTCAAGAAACAAAACACAGCTCAAATAAGCAATCTAAATTTACACTTGAAAGGAAATAGAGAAAGAACAGCAAACAAAGCCCAAAGTGAGTAGAAGGAAATAATAAAGGTTGAATGGAAATAAATGAAATGCAGTCTAAAAATACAATAAAAAATCACAGAAACCAAGAGCTGATTCTTTGAAAAGATAAACAAAATTGATAAACCTTAAACCTGACTCATACAGAAAAAAATGAGGCCCCAAATATATAAAATCAGATATAAATAGAAGTGAGAATTGACTCCACAGAAATAAAAAGGATTCTAAGAAAAGGCTAAGCAATTACATGCCAACAAATTGGACACTCTGGAAGAAATGGATAAATTCTTAGAAATATACAATCTTCCAGTATTGAATCAATAAGAAACAGAAAATGTGAACTGATTGATTACTGCTAACAAAATCTGTAATTAAAAATACTCCTCAAAGAACAAAAGTCCTGGATCAGATAGCTTCACAGGTGAATTTACCAAATATTCAAAAAAGAATTAACACCTATTCTTCTCAAACTATTCCAAAAAATTAAAAAGGAGGAAAAGCTCTCAAGCTCATTTATGAGGCCAGCATTACCCTGATTCCAAACCCAAAGACATTACAAAAAAATTATAGGCCAATATTCCTGAGGAACATAGATGCAAAAATCCTCAACAAAAAAATCCTCAACTGAATTTAGCAATACATTAAAAAGATCATACAACATGAACAAGTTAGATTTATTCCTGGGATGCAAGGTTGTTTCAATATACACAATTCAATTAATGTGATAAACCACGTTAACAAATTGAAGAATAAAAATTAGGTGATCATATCAATAGATGCAGAAAAAGCATTTGACACAATCCACAATTTGACTCTCGGCAAATTGGGAACAGAGGGACCATACTACAACATAATAAAGGCCCTATATGACAAACCTACAGCAAACATTACACTCAATGGTAAAAGCTAAAAGCATTTTTTCTAAGAACAGGAAACAAGACAAGGATGTCCACTTTCACCACTTTCATTCAACATAGTATTGGAAGTTCTAACCTCAGCAACCAGACAAGAAACAGAAACAAAAGATATCAAAATTGGAAAGGAAGAAATAAAATTGTCATTATTTGCAAAAGACATACTATAGAGAACCTTAAGTTTCCACCAAAAAGTTGTTAGAACCAATAAATGAATCAGTAAAGTAGCAGGATACAAAATTAATATTCAGAAGTCAGTTGCATTTTATACATGGATGATGAAGTATCAGAAAGAGAAATTAAGAACACAATATCATTTAAAAATTGTGTCAAAAATTATAAATACCTGGAATAAATTTAAAAAGGAAGTAAAAACTTGTTGTCAATAAATTATAAGTCACTGAGAAAAAAACTGAAGATACACACAAATGAAGTATATACCCTGCTCTTGGATAGGAAGACTTAACATTCATAAAATGTCTATAATATCCAAAGCAATCTATGCATTCAATGAAATCCTTATCAAAACACAATGGCATTTTCCTTTTTTCTAGAAATTTTTTAAATTTTTAAATTATAGTTGGCATACAATGTTAGTTTCAGCTATATAACATTGATTACACATTTATATAACCAAGTGCTCATCCTGATAAATCTAGTACCCTTCAGACACTGTACATAGTTATTGCAATATTATTGATTATATTCCCTATGCTATAATTTACATCCCCATAACTATTTTGTAGCTACCAATTTGTACTTCTTAATCTCTTCTGTTTTCACCCATTCCCTCACCCCGCCTCCCATCTGGCAACCAGCAAAATGTTCTCTATATCTATGAGTGTTTCTGCTTTGTTTCTCCATTTATTTTGTTCTTTAGATTTCACATGTAAGTGAAATCATAAGGCATTTATATTTCTCTTTCTGACTTACTCCACTCAGCACAATATCTTCTAGGTCCATCCATGTTGTTGCAAATGACAAGATTTCATTCTTTTCTTTGACTAATAGTCCATTGTATATGTGTACTACCTCTTTCTTTATCCATTCATCTGCACATGAATACCCAGGTAGCCTCTAAATCTTGATTACTGTAAATAATGCTGCAATGAATATATAAATTCTCTTGTTGCTTCTAAGTAATGTTTTCGGTTTCTTCAGAACATCCAAAAGTGTGATTATTGGGTCCTTCTTTGGCTCTTGCTATAACTTTTCTTTCAAAGTCTATTTTGTATATTATTAACCCAGCTTTTTTATTGTTTCACTTTTATGAAACATCTTTTACCTTTCCTTTACTTTCAGTCTGTGTGTGTCTTTTGATCTGAAGTGAGTCTTCTGTAGGCAGCATATACATATGGTTTTGATTGGAGCATATAATTCATTTACATTTAAAGAAATTGTTGTTAGATATATGATTATTGCCATTTTATTATTCATATTCTGACTTTTTTTTCTTTTTCTTCTTCTTAAAAGGTCCCTCTAATACTGGCTTGATGGTGATGAACTCCTTTATCTTTTTGTGCCTGGGAAGCTCTTTATCTGTCCTTCAATCATAAATGATAGCTTTTCTAGGTAAAGTAATCTTGATTGTAGGTCCTTGCTTTTCATCACTTTGAATATTTCATGCCTGCCCATTCTGGCCTCCAAAATCTCTGTTGAAAAATCAGTCTTATGGGAGCTCCTTTCAGGTAACTAACTTTTTCTCTTGCTGCTTTTAAGATTCTTCCTTTGTCTTTAACCTTTGGCATTTTAATTATGATGTGTCCTGGTGTGGGCCTCTTTGGATTCATCTTGTTTGGTACTCTCTCTCTTTTGGGCTTGTCTGTCTATTTCCTTAACCAAGTAAGGGTAGTTTTCCATCTTTATTTTCAGAAATATGTTTTAAATTACTTGCTCTCTCTCTCTCTCCCCCTCTAGTATGCCTATGATACAAATGTTGGTGCATTTGACGTCACAGAGGCCCTTAGATTATCCTATCTTTCTGAATTATTTTTTTCTTGTTGCTGTTCTAACTGGGCATTTTCTGCTATCTTCTCTTCTAAATCGCTTATTGCATCCTCTGTTCCTCTAATCTACTGTTAATTTTTCCTAAGGTATTCATTTCAATTATTGTATTCTTCATTTCTGCCAGGTTCTTTTTTATATCTATTTGTTCAAGCTCTCACTGAGTTCATCTACTCTTCCCCTAAGTTCATTGAGCATCCTTATAACCAGTGTTTTGAGCTCTTTATCTGGTAGATGGCTTGTCTCCATTTTTATTTGTTCTTTTTCTGGAGCTTTATTCTGTTCTCTTTACTTGGACATATTTCTTTGTGTCCCCATTCTGGCTGCCTCACTGCATTTTTTTCTTCTATGTATTAGGTATGGCTACTAAGTCTCTTGGTCTTAGTAGAGTGCCCTTATATAGTAGGTATCCTGTGAGCCCCTGCAGCACAGTCTCCTTGGTCACCTGAGCCGGGTGCTCCAGGTGTGCCCCTTGTGTGGTTGTGTGTGTCCACCTATTGAAATTGAGCCCTGGTAGCTCTCCACAGGCCAATGGGAGAACTGACCCTTGGGCTGACTGGTTATGAGGACTGGCCATGCCTACAGCAGAAGAGCTGTTATATAGGAGCTGACCCTACTGAGCAGGATTCGCTTTAGCAGAGCTCTGATGCCTGTCCAGTCTGCCCTTTGGATGTGTTGTGCTCCAGCTCATACTGAAGCTGTACACTGGACATGCACGCAGGGGCCTCCTAGAAGCAGCCCTGCTGCAGGCCAAGTTCAGCCGCACCTGTACCTATCCAGAGCCACCTTGTATGAGCCACCAAGAAATCCGCAGATGGCTGCCACCTGCACAGAGCTTGAATGTGCCTTGAGAAACCAAGTCATAAAGCGAGACTGGCTGCCACTAGTACCGGACTTGCGGCTTCTCAGTAAGTTACAGGGCATATAGAGGCCAGATGCTCCTTGTTTACATTTTGTGAGCCTTTGAGTGATTTTAGAAAAGTTCAGAGCATGAGCCAAGAGAAGCCATTTGTATAGAAAAGCCACTAAAGCAACTTAGGTTGGTCTGCAAGTTGGGTTGGATGGAATCTCAAGGAATCATCTGGGCAGGGTGAACAGTGTTAGCCAGGTTGATAGGGGCTCAGATATGGTGGCTATCAGCATCTGCACACCTGTTGTGGAAGGGCTCAACAAAGGAACCATGCCCTCTGCCAGTACTTCTGCCTGGGAGAAAGCTACCCTTCCAGCCCTTTTCCTGAAGTCTGACAACTCAGTTCCTTAATGTATGTCCCTGGTGCCTTTTGAGTTGCTGCCTTAGAGCTCAAGCGCAGAGTGAGTGAGTCTGTCAGTGATTAAGTCTGTGCACACTGGTCCCTTAAATTGAATGTCTGTGCCTCCACAGGCCCTCCATCTCACTCAGACACAATTTCCACTGGTTTTCAGGGCCGGAAGTTGTGGTAACTTCTCTTACTGCCATGGGAATCCTGGGATGGAGAGCCCAATGTGGGGCCAGAAACCCTCGCTCCCAAGGGAACCTCCAACTTACCTCTCCTGATTTTCAACCAACACGCAGGTGTGGGACCAGCCCATTCTGCAATCCACCCATCTTATCAGTGTCAAGATGGCCTCCTTTGCGTGTTCCCAGTTGAAGAACATCTGTTCAGCTAGACTTTAGGCAACTCCAAATTATGCTGTTCTGTAGTTTAGTTGTAATTTTATTTATTTATATATTTTAGGTGAAGCAACCCTTGGTTGACCTCACAGATTGCAAGGACATTGTCAGCGTACAATCTCTTTTTTTTTAAGCCTACAGCATCTGGTCTTCCTAGGTGGTCTCCCATCCAAGTACTAACCAGGCCTGACCCTACTTAGCTTCTGAGATCAGACGGGATCGGGATGTTTGGGGTGGCATGGCCATAGACATTTAGTTATAATTTTGATGTTATTGTGAGAGGAAAAAGCACAGCATTTTCTACTCACACTACTGATATCTAACTACACTACAAGGTTATAATAATCAAAACAGCATGGTACCAGCATAAAAACAAACACATTGATCAATGTAACAGAATAGAGAGCCGAGAAATTAAGCCCTGCCTCTATGGCCATTTAATCTATGAGGAGGCAAGAATATACAAGTCTATTCAATAAATGTTGTTGGGAAAACTGGACAGATACATGCAAAAAAATGAAACTGGACCAACTTCTTTCACCATATATAAGAATAAACACAAAATAGATTAAAGACTTCAGTGTAAGACCCAAACCATAAAACTCCTAGAAGAAAAGATAGTGAGGAAACTCTCTGACATTGTTCTTAGTACAATTTAGGGAAAAAGAAAAAAATAAACTGGGACTACGTCAAACTAAAGTTTTTGTACAATAAATTAAACAATCAACAAAACGAAAAGATAAACTATTGAATGGGAGAATACATGTGCCTACAACACATCTGATAAGGGGTTAATATCCAAAATTTGTAAAGAACTCATATAACCCAATGCCAAAAACAATCAATCCAATTTTAAAATGGGCAGAAGACTTGAATAGGTTTCTCCAAAGAGGACATACAGATGTCCAATACACATAAAAAGATGCTCAACATCACTAATCATCCGAGAAATGCAAATTAAAACCACAATGAGATATCACTCACACCTGTCAGAATGGCTATCAGTAATAAATCAGCAAACGAGAAGTGTTAGCAAGGACGTGAAGAAAAGGAAACCTCGTGAACTGTTGGTGGGACTGTAAATTGGTGCAGCTACTATGGAAAACAGTTTGAATGCTCCTCAAAGAATTAAAAACAGAACTACCTTATTACCCAGCAATTGCACTAATGGGTATTTATCACAGAAAAAAAATTCTAATTCAAAAAGATATACACACCCAAACGTTCACAGCAATGCTATTCACATTAGCCAAGATATGGAAGCAAACTAAGTGCCTATCAACAGATGATTGAATAAAGAAGTAGTACATATATACTATGGACTATTACACAACCATAAAAAAAAATCTTACCATTTGCAACAACACGAATGGACCTAGAGGGTATTATGCTAAGTGAAATACATCAGAGAAAGAAAGACAAATGCCATGTGATTTTACCTATATGTGGAATCTGAAGAACAAAATAATCAATCAAAGAAAATGAAAACAGACTGACATATAGAGAAAAAGCTGATGGGAAAAAGGTGAAGGGATTAAGCAGCACAAATTGGTACATACAAAATAGTCGCAGAGATATTCATGAAGTACAGCATAGGGAATATAGTCAATAATATTGTAATAGCTATGTATAGTGCTAGGTGGGTACTAGAGTAATTGGTGGATCACCTTATACATTATATAAATGTCTAACCACTATGCTGTATACCTGAAATTAATTTTTTGAAAAGTAGCCCAATGAGTTTTACATATGCTCCAAGCCCTGTTAGATATTTATTTTTGTATTCCTCTATTTTGAACTACTGCTATGTTCCAAGAACTTGTTAGCTATGGGCCCTCCCTGAAAAAGAAAAAAAAAACTGAGGTCATATCCTCATTTAGTGACAATTTGCTCACCTAACCTGCTGACCTTTCTCCCTGTTCTCTATGCTCATCGACACTGTTTTAACCTACGTCCAACTTCCTGTTTCCTAATAAAAGCCAATCAACATCAAAACCAGAAATATTGTCCCTGTTCTGAGCAACAGTAGGCCTGAAACTGAAGTTACAGGAGCCATTACAAAAAACTAGTCATTATAAACTGACAGCAGACCTTTTACCAATTTACTTAACCATCTCTGGTAATGACTCCCTTTACAAGAGTGAAACAGCTAGAGTGTGGCTATTTAAATACTGTAAAAATTAGAAAGGTCAGGAGATAGAATTTAGCCTCATTGAGCTTTTGCAAATAATGATAAATGAGATCTTTCACCTTGGTCTTAGAGAGAATTTTATGAATCTGATGTCAAAGGCAAGAGAAATAAAAGCAAAAATAAATTAATGAGACTACCTCAAACTAAAAGCTTCTGCACAGCAATGAAACCATGAACAAAGCAAAAAGGCAACCAACTGAATGGGAGAATATATTTGCAAACAAATCTCCAATGAGGAGTTATATCCAAAATATATAAAAACTTACACAACTCAAAAACAAACAAACAACAACAAAAACAATCTAGTTCAAAACTGGGCAGAGGACATGAACAATACTTCTACCAAAACAAATAGCCAACTGACATATGGAAAGATGCTCAAGTTCACTAGCTATTAGGGAATGCAAACTGAAATTGCAATGAGGTACCACCTCACACCTGTTATTAACAGGACACGTAATAACAAGTGTTGCAGGGATTGTGGGGGAAAAAGAACCTTCATATACTGCTGGTGAGAGTGTAAATTGGTACACACTATGGAAAACAGTATGGATGTTCCTCAAAAAACTAAAATAGAATTACCATATGACCCAATAATCTATTTTCTGTTTCCACAAAACTTGAAAATATTTATCTGCAGTGATATATGCGCCCCAAAGTTCATAGCAGCATTATTCACAATGGCAAAGACATGGAAACAACCAAATTGTCCTTTGATAAATGATTGGATAAAGAAGTGGTAAGTATATACAATGAAATAATTCTTAGCCATAAGAAAAGATGAAATACTGCCATTTGCAACAACATGGATGGATCTTGAGATTATCATACTAAGCAAATAAGTCAGATAGAAAAATCTGAGAACTATATGATGATTTCACTCACATGTGGGATATAAAACTGAAAGCAGCAAATGAACAAAAAAGATAAACAAAAACTGTTAGACAAGATAACGGTTTAGTGGTTACCAGAGGGGAAGAAATGTGATGGGGGGTGGTAAGTAAGGGTAGAGGGGGTCAAATATGTAGTGACAGAGGGAGATTGACTTTGGGTGGTGAACACCAAATGCAGTATACAGATGATGTATTATAGAATTGTACATTGAAACCTATATAATTTTATTAACCAATGTCATCCCAATAAATAAAATAAAAAATTTTTAAAGTCAGTTCCATGTTCTCCATAGCTATTGATATTATACTCATCACTGAATCAACCACACCAGATCCAAGAATTCCCTGCCTCAGAGGCTGGACTTGGAGCAGCTCATTTGAAACCTCACACCAGGCTTCCCATAATCAGGAATGCAGCTTTCCCCTGTCCCCCTCCACAGAATGAGTTATCTGGAGGAGGCAATCCAGTCTAAGTTATGAAAGCCTATTAGAGATCATCCTGGCTTGGTCACGAGGAAGACTCAGATTGAAAACTAACAACTCGGCCCTTATGCTCCACAGGGTGATTCTACAGGGAACTAGCTGATACATTTACGCAGAAGACCTTGTTTTCTAGAAGCTGAGCCTGGAAAAAGTTTTACTATATTCTCTCTCTGGTAGAGTGTATGTGCAATGGCTGTCCTTGGCATGAGGGTTCTGGAATAAAATCTCCATATCTCATCACTTCAGAGGGCACTATTCAAATTGCAGTCTATGTGAGTGGTGTCTCCTTGAAATTGTCTTGTGCACAACTTGCAGGACCGCAGTGTGCTAGGCAGAATAATGGTCCTAAAGATACCCATGTCCTTAATCCTGGGTATGACAATATGTTAGGTTACTTGGCAGGGGAAAATTAAGATTGAAGTTGAAAATAAGGTTGCTAATCCACTGACCTTGAGAGAGGGAGATTACTCTGTGTGATGGTTAATTTTATATGTCAATCTAGCTAGGCCAAAGTGCCTACTTATTTGATTGAACATTGTTCTGGATATTTCAGTCAGGGTGTTTTTAGATAAAAAAACATTTAAGTCAGTGAACTTTGTATAAGGCAGACTTCCCTCCATAATGTGGGTGGGCCTCATCTAATCAGTTGAAGGTCAAAGGCATTCTCCACAGATGGCCTTCAGACTTGAACTACAACATTGGTCCTTCTCTAGTCTCCAACCTGTTAGCCAACCCTGAAGATTTTGGATTTGTCAGCCTCGACATTTGCATGAGCAAATTCCTTAAATCAATCTCAGTCTTTCAGTTTTTCTCAGTCTCTCTCTCTCTCTCTCTCTCTCTCTCTTCTCTCTCTCTCCCCCCCCGCCCCCCCACACACTATGGGTTCTGTTTCTCTGGAGAACCCTGGCTAATATACCGTAGTTTATCTTGTTGGACCAATGTAATCACAAGGGCCCTTTAAATATAGAATAGGGTGACAGAGAGGTCAGAGTGATGGGATGTAAGAAAAACTAAATTCACTATAGGGACCATGAGCTAAGGAATGGCAAAGCTGGAGAAGGCAATGAAACATATTTGCCCCTAGAGTCTTAAGAAATGCAGCCCTGCCGACATCTTGATTTTAGCCAAAGGAGATCCATTTTGGACTTCTTTTCCCCAGAACTGTAAGAGAATACATGTGCATTGCTAAACTGCTAAATCTGTAATATCTCGTTCAGCGGCAACAGGGAATACAGCAAGGAAATGACCCTTATTTTTGGAGTCTGGCACACCTGGGTTCTCACTAGTTTCTACTACTACCGCAGGCCTGCAATCCTCATCTGAGATTCCAAAATCTAAAAAGCTTTGAAAAATAAAGATGTCTTATAATTATTTGGCAGTAATACCTAATTTGATCTGGACTAATATGGAGAATACTTATAGTCTTCATTTATCTCACTTCATGTGAATATTCATATATTTCAATGCATAAATAGATGCATTTGATTTGCATTTGATTTTTTGTGTTGTTACCACTGACCCTACTAATGATGTTATGTAATATATGGTACATATACTGTACATCTTTCTAAAATCCAACAATTTCAGAATTTTGAAACATATATGACTTTAGACAAAAGATTGTGGATCTACCTATGTATGATCTTGTGGAATTTATTTACTTCTTTAAGTATCAGTTTCCTAATTTGCATTACTAACTATTCAATAATTATAATAGGTGTTAGCTATTATTACCCCCCTTTGCTCTTTGCCTCATTCCTTTTACCCTTTGCCTATGCTAGTGTCCCACATGCACCTACTACATTCTACAAATACTTGAGTGCCCGCTATGTGTCAGGTGCCTTGCTCCCTCTCTCTTCTTCAGTGCTTTACTGAAATAATTTCCTCACAGATAACCATTAAAAAAACTGGCCCAAACTGTCCTGCAACAGACCATCTTCTGAACCCAACAGACAAACAATATTGAGGACTGTACTGGTCAAAGGATCAGAGGATAAATAGGAAGACAACATTTGTTTGCTGAGTAGGGGCAAGCAAGTGTTTTATTAAAAACCCTATGCATACTGTAGAGCTGAAAACAAAGAATCACACAGACACAGTCTCTGGTCTTAGGAGCTTATAAAAAAAACTAATCTACAATAGAGGAAAGGTACCACTATGACCTTAGAAGTCACTGAGAAGACAAACGTTTAAAAATATCAGTTGTCTCAAATTATTCAACAAATATTTCTTAATCATTAATTCCCAGGACTTTCACATGCATTATTTCATTTAACCCTCATCTCAATATGGCATACTTTTATTATGTGAATATGTAATTGATAAGAAACTCTAGTGCAGAGAGATGAAGTGACTTACTCAAGGTAATACAGTGGCAGTCAGGATTTGAAACTTGTCTATCCAAGCCAATTCCCCTATTCTTCCCATTGCCTATACTATGCTGTGGCTTAGTTTCTTTCTTTTTTTAAAAAAAAATGCTTCTTGATTTAGATAAATTAGTTGAGGTAGTAGATATGTGAAAACAGATTTCCACCAGAGAGTTTAGAGAAAAGCACAAAACATTGTTAAATTCCTTTCATTCTCCATGGCCTTCTTTCTGGAGCATGCTTTACTTAGCTAAGGGTTACAGATGCTACTCCTTAAATATTTCAAAAAAAAAGTTTATCTTCCAATTCTTAGAAAGAAAAACTTTTGCTATCCTTGGGCCAAAATACACATTGTTAGAAGGCATTCTTTTTTTTAACCTTTGAACAACTGAAAAACATGCAAAAGCTCCTTTTCTTTGAGTTATTTTCCCCTACTCTCTTTATACATGCAGATCACACTCCTTTGAGATTCTGATCTTTTCCCATGATGCACTTGGCTGACAGAAAGAAAACCTTCCTGCACAGAAATGCCAGTTGAGTTGACAAGCAAACTCCATCAGTATGCAATATTTACACAGTACAGTTGAGCAACAGCAGTTCACACAGTCTGCTGTCTTGGATTGGAATTCTAATTAAGCCTTAAATCTTCTGAGTTCAGAATTATCATTCTTATCACTGAGGTCTTAGACTTTTTGTTGTAGAAATCTGAAGCTTTGTTTGTCTGCAAAGAAAACAGTATATAATGCATTACCAGCTTGGTCTGAGCAGTTGTGTATAAACATTCTGGTTCTCTGTGAAAATGAATGCAATTCGATTCAGTCCGTGTAGATTTTTTTTCTCATTAATTACCACTGGCAGTGGTCACTGAGGATTAGAGAACCGCACTTTTCTGAAGTTGGCTATCCTCCACTGACACACAAAATAAGGGGGTTTGTGAAACAAACATCAGTTATTGGAATGACTATTGAGCTCAAGTTCATACCACATCAAAAAAGAACTGTATTGGTAAGCTTATAGCAATTAGTACCCAAATTCAAACAGTTTCTACCTATTAAAACTTCTAAAGTATACTTCAAAAGAGACAGCTGGAAAGCCAAGCGCCAATTCCACCTCTTTTGAGCTTTTACCTCTGCAACAAATTTCACCATCTCTGTCACAAAAGCACAAATGAAGCTTATAAAGTACCAATTACTGTAGAGCAGCCCCATTGAAGTCAATGTTTTCCCCTCCCTTAGTTCAAATGACATATCATCAACATTATCACCTAAGATGCTTTATTGGAAATTAAAAAGAAGTGATTAGCACTAATCCTTTTCCAGAATTAGAAGTGACAGAAAAATAACACATTTTGGAACTTCACTCTTAAAAAGCAATTTTGTTTTCATTGCTATTCCTGAACAATGAACTCTGATGACAGTTCAAAAGGCTGGAGGGTAGGGGGTGTGATTTTCCAGCTAACAAAGGCTTGTAATTCTCTCTGAGACCAAAATGAAGTATTCCAAAGGTTCAGCCATGTGCAGGACTTGAATCTTGCTATTGCCAGAGACACATCACTCAGGAAATTCTACAGAGTCAACAGAACAGTCTACAGTGTGAGATCCAAGGTACTGGCATTGTTATCTGGTAGAAGCCCCAATGAAGAGAGACAGAAATTTCAGCTTAGACAAGACATAGTATTAATTGGCTAATGGATGAGGAAAGAGTGTTGTGCTTCTGTTATTCTGAGTGTCAGAGAGGTATAATTTAATTTCTGCAAATACTGAATTCAGAGAAAATTTTAGAAATCATTCCCATTTTTATTGGTTAAGCTATGTGTTTCCTAAGGAGAAGTAAGTTTTGGGTTCCACAAAGATGAAGTGTAAAGAGGATTACTCAAAAGTTATTTTTAAAAGGAGTCTCAATGGTTCTGGACTTGGGGGCTAGTTGCATACCTCAGGTGAGGGATAGGGAGAAGAGAGAAGAGCTTTCTGGACCACTAGACAGATAATGGATCATGAAACATCATGTTCATCACCAAATGAGCCTAAGACAGGTCATGGCTCACAATAGGAACTAAATAATATTAATTCTAATAGGTTGAAGTAAAGGTTTTTGATCAGGAAAGTGTATTGATGAGAAGTAGCTTTAGGAAAATTCACTTGGTAGCACTATGTAGGATGGCCTGGATCTGGAAGAAAGTGGAGAGAGAGAAAACAATCAGGAGGCATAATGACATAGAATGGAGAATATGAATTAAAAGTAAAACAACAGGTCAACCTCATTAGTAATCAGGAAAATATAAATTAAAATAACAACTAAATAATTGCTCCTTTCAAATGTGCAATAAATGAGTCTAGTAATATCATGTATTAGCAAGAATTTGAGGAACTAGGCCTTTGGAGGACAACTTGACAGTATCTCTTAAATTTTTAAATCTGCAAATACTATGACAGGAATTTCACTTATAGAAATACTACTACTACAAAAAATGAAAATGTAGGATATTCATTGTAGTATGGTCATAATCGAATAACCAAAACAAAAATAACAACCAAAAATGCCCTGGAAAAAACACTCTAAATGTCCATCAGAAAAGGACTGGTAAAATAAATGGTACATCCTATTTTGTTAACACAACTTAAACAACAATTTAAAAGAGTGAGGAAGATCTATATGTACTGACATGAAATGATCTTCACATGTGCTAATAAGCTGGAAAAACAAGTTAACATAATTATGTATATAGCAGAGGTCCTTAACCCCAATATAGGCCAGCGGCCTGCTAAGAACTGGGCTGCACAGCAGGAGGTGACAGAGCGAAGCTTCCTCTGGATTTGCGGCTGCTCCCCAGCGCTAGCATCACTGCCTCAGCTCCACCTCAGATCATAAGGCATTAGATTCTCATAGGTCCCTGGTGCCAAAAGTTTGAAGACTGCCAGATAATCCAATTTATACAAAAATAACCAAGACCAACCAAATATGTGTATATATGTATAGAAAAAGGCCTGAAAGGATACACACCAAACTATTATTAAACGAAGCTACCCAATTTTTTAATCACTGAATTAGAACTATGCCTGACATACTATTAAGTGAAAAAGCATGTCAAAGTGAAATATGTATATTTGTATGGTCTTACGTTTGTGTTTGAAAATCTGTATGTTTATGTTTCAGTCTGTTCCAGCTGCTATAACAAATACTACAGACTGGGTAGCTTAAACAACAGAAATTTATTTCTCACAGTTCTGGAGGCTGGGAAACTCAAGATCAAGGTGCTGTCAACTTTGATTTCTGGTGAGAGCCTTCTTGGTTTGTAGAGCCACCTTCTCCCTGTACCCTCACATGACCAACAGAGAGCTAATCTCTCTTGTGTTTCTTCTTATAAGGGCATTAATCTCATTCATGAGGGTACTATTGTCATGACCTAGTCACCTCCCAAAGGCCCCATCTCCAAATACCATCTCACTGGTGATTAAGTCTTCAATCAAGTGGGGAGGGGCACAAACATTAGTCCATAGCAAAGTACCTTTTTATGCTTATATATAAATAGAATATCAACTGAAGGATTCATACCATGATTCCAAGCAAGCACCAGTGATTATTTCTGGGCAAGGAAGTAGGATGTAGTCTTTGCAGCATGGGGTGTGGCGGAGTGCAGCATGGAAAAGGTTAATGGGGCTGGTTGATGAAAGAACATTTTTATTGTTTATTATGTATACTTTTGTATTAATTATGTTTTTATAATAGACATGTATAAACTTGTAACATTTTGCTTGTTTTGAAAAAAATACATATCAAAAGAACAATCTCAGGTTTGTACGGTTTCTATTCTGAACCCCGTCTATGGACTACCTGGAACCCACCCTAAAGCCAGTGAGCTGCAGATCACCACTTTAAAGACAGACCGGTTCACTCTTCCCAGAGCCAATTCACCACACTGAGGCAGTTAATCAAGGCCTTCTGATGCTCTCACATAAGGACACTCAGAAGGCAGATTTAGCAGGTGAGACTCCAGTGAACGCTGCCCTCAGAACCACCCCTAACACACCACACACACACACACACACACACACACACACACACCACACACACAGCAATGTTTTTTGGACCTCTGGAAATACTGTACAAAACCACTATGCGTATAAGGCTTTGGTGTCTTAGTGTGCTGATGCTCCGGATGACTAGTTAAAACTGAAAATCGATGATACTCTCATCCCTAGGCAATGTCTTGCTACAACACACATTGTAGATCAAATGGCACATTGCTTATGCATCCAGCTAAGGAATAAAGTAGAGTTTCCTTCGAGCAACTGTAATTTATACCTCTTCTTAAATAAAGAACCTGTGTGTTTCCTATAGGCACACAATTCTTTCAAACTGGACATACTTCTTTTTGGAGCTGTCCATACTTGGGGCACTTAGTGTCTCCTGGGAATAATTTTAAGTCAGCAATTTGTACTGAGTGAAGATTGCTTTAGTACCATTCTTGGCTCTATTTGTTTCATGAAAGTGTCACATTTTCAGACAATACGTTCTGGGGAATTGGTATAAACAAAGTGAAACTTATACTTAACAGAGCCCTGCTTTTTTTTAAAGGACACCTAGGAGGTTTCTATTAGGATTCTTCATGAAGTTTAGTTTTAGCTGTTTTTAAAATTATTTTAAGAAAATTGAACCACTCATCCTTATTCTATCATCTGACATTCATTCATTCATTGATTCAATCATTTTCACTTCATTCATTCAATGAATATTTTCTGCGTACCAATTATTTAAAAAGCATTTACTGAAACATATTATGGTTTCAAGACCCATGTATGGCACTTAGATGAAGTGGTCTCTGTGAGTGACAGTACTAGTGATAAATGCTGGATAGTAGAAAATGAATCATCTCTGCCTTCACTGCTATCAGAGATATTGACACCCAACCAGCTTGGTTCAATTAGCTTTGTTTTAGCTTTCCCATCATCCATCCATTCATCAAGACATGTGCATATCGAGTTCCAGGCATTTTGTTAGGCATTAGAGATGTAACTGTGAACAAAATAAGACAAAGTCACAGCCTGGAGTGCTGCCCAGTGGAGAAAACAACTATTAATCAAATAATCACACAAGTACTACAAAACTGCAATAGTGACAAGTACACCAAGACATCCGTTGTGCCCTTCATCCTTCTCCCAATCTTCCTAAAGTGCAACTATAGCAGATGCACTTTAACTATTTTGTGTATTGGACATCCAGGTAAGAATTATTTAGGGTATAATGGGGTTTGATTGCTTAAAGTTGGAAAACAACGACTGTATTGTATTTAACTTTGTGTCATTATGTTGGCTATGAATTTTTTTCTATTGAATCTTTACAATTCAAAACAGAAGATGTGCTTTCTTAAAAGTTATTTCTTAATCTTGCTGAAAGGTTCTTATTTCCCTAGGATCTCGTGGTCCCTCATTTTATAATAGTTTCCTCTGAGTTTTATCTGTCTTTACACCCCAAATGAATTCTTACTGGTGAACAAAAATCAAGCAAAAAAGAATTCATCTTGCTGACTCACCTACTTTTTATGTAAGGAGCTAATCTTTAATGCAAACTCAATTCATTCTTGATGATGAATATAACCTGTTATATTGGTTTAAGAGCAGACACTAAACTCCCATGACCACTCTAATACTAGGTGCAAAAATATCTGACAAAAATGTCCTTACTTTCTACTTAGTGAGCATTTTTTATTGTGTCCAACTATGATATCACACTTATTCTTAACCTCTTCACAAATAGAAATAGTAATTCCTTACACTAAGACGTTATAATACATTTATGAAGAACTTCAAATGCACTACCTCATGTGATCCTTAAACAACTCAGTAACTTATAAATAGTATTTGAAAATGGCACAATGCAACTAGCCAGCTATATTGTCGATGCTTTACTTTTGAGTTTTGGAAATGCCTGTTTTCTATTGGTATTATACATGATTATAAAGTTTGAACTACTAACAAACAAAAAAGAGTAAGAAAGAATTATATTTTCTATTTTATGAGATTTTAATTATGCCCTTATCTCCAATTCTCCATTTATGAGGTTGTCAAGAAATGGGATTATACTGGTTATAGGCAAACCTTACATATGCAGAAGCTGATCAGTTAAACATTTTATTTTGACCAAACGTGCTACCAGAGCTAACCAAACTGCATCCATATCTTCATTATGCAAATAAGGTATGGGGTAATTCTGTGCTTCTCCTAATTGTTTTAATGTTTCTGAGCAAATAGTACAGCTTAATTTCACCTAAAAAAAAACTAAAGTGGGTTGAATGTGACCTTCCAAAAGATATGCTCACATCCAAATACCTGGAACCTGTGAATATAACCTTATTTACGGAGAAAGAGGTCTTTGCAAATGTAATTAAGTTAAAGGTCTTGAGACAAGATCATCCCGGGTTACCCAGGTAGGCCCAAATCCAATGACAAATGTCCTTAAAAGAAACAGAAAAGATACAAACATACAGAGGAGAAGGTAACATGCAGATAGAGACAGAGATTGGAGTGATGCTGCCACAGCCAAGGAATGCTTGGATCCACGAAAATCTCGAAGAAAAA
Organism: Eonycteris spelaea; assembly: GCA_003508835.1. Lineage (NCBI taxonomy): Eukaryota > Metazoa > Chordata > Mammalia > Chiroptera > Pteropodidae > Eonycteris > Eonycteris spelaea. Next base: position 56,509 of record PUFA01000784.1, read on the forward strand.
AGAAAGGAACTCCGCTAGAGCCTCCAGACGGAGTGTGGCCTTGCAGACACTTTGATTTCACACTTCTGACCTTCAGAGCTGTGAAAGAATAAATTTCTGTTGTTTTTAAGCCACCCAATTTGTGGTGACGTTTTACGGCAGCCACTGGAAACTTAATACACTAACCAAGTGAATGCTTTAAGTCATTGCTTATAACCATTCTTCACTTTGAAGCCTGGGCATTCACTCTGTTCTTACTAAGTCATATTCCTTGTAAGGCTAACTAGCCTTTATCGCCATTGAACAAAGGTAAACTTTAAGTCTTTCTAAAATTGCAATTCTACTTCAGAAGCCTTTTAAAAATTATTAAATATTTTTAAATTCAAGAAAAAAGAGGTGAACTTCCCATTGTTATATTACCACAAAGGAATTACTTATTTTAAAGCACTTGATTAAACCTCATTATTTTGGTATGTTGTAGAAAAATGCAAAATGCTGTGTCTATAAACATCTAAAGAAAAACTTCTAAAATGATTGCATTAAATCTTGGTGCAATGCATTGTGTTTGCTCTGAGGCATTTTCCAATTTAACTAGATTTTACTGCTCCAGTTCAGTTAGCTGGTGTTTTATATTTAGAAACTGGGGGGGGGGTAGAGGGGGTAGGTTGATGGGTTGTTTCAATAGACCACTGTTACTCAATTTATATGCTTCTGATACATGATATTTATTGTATTCTTTGCACATTAGGTACAATAGTAGTGGAAAGATAAAAATCGTTGTTACTGCACATTAATAGCATAAATTAAAAAATAAACAGGAAATCTATCAAAGTTCACTAAATATTAAGCCCTTTATCATATTTTTGCCATAAAACACTTACTCCAAACAGAAAAAAAAATACTTTTTATATAACTTATCATTGTAATGCAGATAGAAAACATTTCTCATCATGGGAGGAAATAAGAATGCAAATTTGATCTACATAAAAAGGTCAGTGTATTATTTTACTTCATAATTTATCCAATACATGGTATAAATATTTTTACTTTGAAAAGATTTACCAGATTTATTTGAATTCTTATTAATTACTTTGATTCTTTTTAGTTTTGACAGCCTGGAGTTATAGAAAGACCATGGGTCCAATGTTAGAAGACGTGAACGTTATTCCTATTCTGACACTGCATGAACTTAGACTCTCAAAATCTCTCCTTCTTAATCCAAAAACATGAAGGTAAAAGCATCCACACCACCTATCTCAAAGTTGTTATGAGCATCTCTGTCTACTGAAATTTCACTCATCCCCTCCATAGTAAGACCATCACACCTCCTTGTAAAGCAGTGGTTCCGGAACTGCACATTAGAATTGCCTGGGAAGCTGGCTCCAGTCCCAGAGATGCGGAATTGACTGGTTTTAGGGTGGGGCATGGGAATGAGAACATTTTTAAAGCCAACTGGGTGATTTTAATGTACAGCCAGAGTCTTTTTTCAATCCACAGGAGAATTCATTCCTGTCTTGTTGATAGTCTTAACCTAATCAAATTCTATTTAATTGACTTGCCCAAACAACTGAAATGCTTCCAACCCTCTGTAGAACATATTGACTAGTGCCCTCAGGAAATTCACAGTTAACAGATAACTCTGAAAATAGCAATAACAACTAAAGCTTATATAAGGTACTATTCAAGCACTCTACAAGTACCAACTTATATAAGCTTCGCAATAACATTATTACTATCCCCATTTGATTGATGAGCACACTGGAGCACAGAGAAATTAATTACCCACAGTCACACAACATGCAAGTGGCTGAGCTGACATGTGACCATGGCCAGTCACTAGGCAACACTGCAGCAGAGAATCACTCACTTTTACTCCTATCAAGTGAATTATATGCATATGGAAAATCAGTCTAGTTTGTTCCCAAACCTGTTTGTGTCTGTCGTACAATTCTGTAATTTAGTTAAGTATTATATTAATACCCTTCTTAACCAAAATAGAAAAAGAATAAAGGTAAAAACAAAGAGAAAGTTGCTATTTCTATGAAAATTGAGATGATTTCTTTGGAAGGGAACTCACTAAAAATATTGCTGTAAAACTAAGAGTATGAGTCAGGCAACTCTAAATTATTGGTTTAAAAAATTAAAATCTAGAAGTCTGTGCCCTGATTGCTTTGCAAATATTTTTAATTTACATATTGAAATTGAAATAAAATATTTCAGGAATGTATATCTAATTTCTTTATGATTCTCCAATTTAATCAGTTTTTAAAATTAACTGACCAACTACTAATATACATTATGTTGCATAATGTTTAGTACTGTCACTGTCTATTTGCAAGTCTCTTTCCGTCACCTCATTATGGGTGCCTTGAGGACAGGGAACCTATCTTATTCATCATTTCATGGTCAGGCCTAAAACAGTGCCTGGCACAGAATAGAAACATAATTAATGTAAAATTAAATGAGATTATGTGTGTAAAAGTACTCCAAAGCTGAAAAATACTGTGGAACTGTGGGCTGTGCTTTGAATGGCCATCCAATACCCATGTGTCAAGGTTTCTCAAGGTAGAAACTCAGAAATACAACCACTCCCAGGATTAATCAGCAATGTCAATAGAGTCTCGTGGTTAAAAGAGCAGATCCTAGAGTCAGACAAACCTAGTTTAGAATCCTGGCTTCATAACTTACTAGTTGGGTCACCATGGGCAAGATACCTAACTCATCTGCACCTCCATTTCCCCATTTGTGAAATAAAAATCATTACAAAAATACCCACCTCAAACCATGTAAATATCCATCAATTGAGTGTTGATATAGGAGAAGCTTCAAGCTAAATTATTAAGCAAAAAATAATAATGGAGGTACCTGAAAAATACTTACATTGCTGTTTAAAAAAAAGAATATCAACATAAGCTTGTATATGCACAAACAACTTCTAAAAGGATACAAAAGAAAGTATTAAGAAGTGATCATATCTGTGGAGTGGCGTCAGAGATCAGTCAAAATTCAGAGAGGTGAAGAAGAGCATTGCTAGCAAAAAGTTCTATTGCGTAAAAAAAAAAAATTCACAGCAGTCAGCTTCAATCAGCATGCTGCTGGGTTTCTAAGGTTAGAAGCAAAACCAAGCTAAGCCTTAGAGCAGGGATGTCAAATTCAGAGCATGAAGCCACTTCTCTTCTAGAACATCTGAATCAAGATATTTTTGACCACTAAGTCTGGGCAAGGCCTTAGATGCCTTCTCAAATCTGTGCTCCATGCAGTCGCCAATCGACTGGATTGGCCAAAGGGATAAAAGCTATTTACCACCCGGAATTAGAATCACAAAATGAGTTAAGAATATTCTATAAGAACAGGGGTATTTGCATTACAATTATTGAGCCCAAAGGGAGAATAGCTGAGAGGTGAATTAATAATAGCTTCAAAGAATATGAGAAACTCTTAAATGGAAGATGGTAGATGCTCAGCACTAAAAGATTAGTACTCCAAGTAATTTCAAGTCTGTTATTTTAAGAACACCAAGACTTAGATGCCTGTCTTTCCTATCTGAAATTAAAATCTCCACAGGAACAGCATTATAATAAACATTTCCACTTAATAACCTGGCATTTCTTTAACACTTTTACAATAAACACATTTTCATATCAATCATGATAGGCAGTTTGGTTTTGCTTTGCCCTCACCACTTATAAGCTAGGTAGTGAAGACGTTCTTAGATTGCACTGAGTTCATAAATACCTTGGTTGCTGAGCAATCAAGTGGTTTGCCTGGGATCACACAATAGGACAGTAGTAGAATTGACATGGGATCCAAGGCTCCTTATAGTCAACCTAGGGCTCTTTCCTTGAATGTCAACTAAGTGAAGGTGGGTTAATTGGTGAGCCATGCTAGTGGGGCAAAGAGTAAATGATCTTTAGGTTATTGCAGTGAAGTGATCCATTTTGTATGCATAAGCTAATAGATTCTTGGGATCATCTAGATGTGTAAATAATTGATCAGACACCCACTACATGCTGGCACTGTGCTGAACTCTTTGTGTTTATTGTCTCACTGAAGCTTTCTGTTGCTCAGGCCAAAAAATGTGGAATCTCCTCAACTCCAATCCTCACATAGCCTACGTCTGTCAGAAAACCCTATCAGCTCTGCCAATAAAATGTACCAAGGATACGCAGTTCAATACTATTCCTCATCGTCTCTCACCCAAATTATGGCAATCACTTCCACAATAGCCTCCCTCCTTCCTACCCAAGTTTATTCTCAACACAGCATCCAGAGTGATCCTTTGAAAACATAAATCACACCAAGTCACTACCCTGCTCAAAACCCTGCTATGGCTCCCAATTTCACTCAACGTAAAAACCTAAGTCTTGACAATATCTTATAAAGCCTATGTGATCTACCAAACTGCCCTCCATGTGGTTCCCTTCCTCCCCCTGGCTTTCACACTTGCTGTGCTCTCTCCTTTTAATGTTCTTTTCAAAGAATCTGCATGACCTTCCCCTTCACCTCCTTCAGATCCCTGCTCAAATACTCTCTAATCAGAGAATCCTATTTGAAATGGCCTTCCTTCCTCTAACCTAGTATTCCCTAACCCTTCCTACTTTTTTTTCTACAGCACTTATCCCTATATGATATACTAAATCTTTTTACAAATATTTTGCTTACTTTTTGTGTTTCTTTACAAGAAACAATAGCTTTCCAACAATAGCTCCATGAGGGAACTGTGCTGGATACAGAGTAGGTTCTCAAGAAGTATTTGTTAATTAATACAGAAAACAGTTGCGTAAAATAGGGACCATCATTACTCCCATTTTACAGATAGAGAAAGGTAGGGTCATCGAGTTTAAGTGATTTCCTTAGGGTCACTCATCTAAATAAAAGTCAGGCTGGCCTGCCTGCCCCTGTAGAGATAGCATATTCATTCTCATTCATTCATTCATTCATTCATTCTCTCCCTCTCTTTCTCTTTCTGTATCTCACTTTCTCTCTCTCCTCCCCTCTCTCCCTCTTTCTCTCCCTTACTCGCTTTCATTTTTCTCTCTCTTCCTCTTTCTTTCCCCTTTCCTTACAAATCCAAAATACATACCCATATACTTACATGAACATTCTACAATATTCTCTAAATTTTCTCAGTGTCATTGTACCAAATTTCAAGAAAAAAGCAAATAAATAATTGGAATAAAATTCATTGGATGGAGAAAAAGATGCAAGAATCTCAAGCAAAAACAATGTGACTGGGAAGGAAAACTAAGATGCAATGCCAAAGAATCCAGGTGGTTCTGGAGTTTGGCACAAACTTTTTCATCTACCTGTGGCAAAATATTTTATTGAGATATTACTGTGGGTTTTATTCTCTATGTCACAATGTAATTAGAATGAATTAAAGGTAGTTTTCCTTCTTTCTCCCTCAAAGCCCTGCTCTCAGAAGAGTCCCATGCTTAGTTTAATACTCCACTGTCAATGGTGTGAAATTCTTAATAATTTTACCTTTGAACATATGCTTCATAAGTGAAGTCCAATGGCTCAAGGGAACATCTATGTGAACACAAGAGGTAAACCAGGTGTTAGTATGAACATGCAACCCACTGGCACAGCAGGCAGTATATGTATGCATAGCACCTGATTTAATGCACTATGCACACCTGAGATAGTCCAGGGCAGCAAAGGTACCTAAGAGGGTAGCAGGGGTCAGGACCTAGGCCCAGACTGATATAGTCAAAGCCATCAGAAATAGCAGAAGCAACAGAGGTGGTGGCAAAGGCTACAGCCACAAGAGGGGGGTGGTGCTCTACATGGACAGTGCTGGGACCCAAGGTGAGAATTCAGTTTTCATGTCCTTTCCCAAAGCCCATTATTACCAGCATCAACACAAACAGTAATTCTTTGGCCTGAGTACTAGGACAGGAACTGCCTGTGCTCAGTAATTTATTATAAACAAAAGTGTACAGATTGCAATAAATGTATCAGAGACTTAGTAGGATTCTTCACAGAGTTTAGAATTTCTGGGTTTAAAAACTGCTGCAACCTTGCAAAGTAAATATTCATGAGCCTAGAAAAAAATTAAATTTAAAGATCATCACATTCAACAGAAAATAATACTTTTCATATGAAGCTTCGGATGAACCAACTATTAAAGAAGACAATTTTAAAATTAATGTTTCCTTCTAACTGAAGATAAAGCAATACAATAAATAAATGAGTATTTTAAATTTTATACAAATAATGAAGTCACTTTTGGTTTACTGTACAACCTCCACAAGTTATAGGGAATATCAAAGAAATATTAAAATGCTATTGTTAAAATTATATTTAAAATTAAATTCAGAAGAGTAACATAATCATCATAGTGGAATAAGTTCCCTACCTTCTCCCCACAAGAACACCAATTTAGACAATTGCTCACAGTCAGGAATGCCTTTGTGGAAGTCCAGAAGTCTAGCTGAGAAGCTCCTGTACATTCTTGGAGCAAAAAAAAAAAAAAAAATCCAAGCTTAGATGCAATGCAGAAGGTTAAAGAAACAATTAGACTTTAATATGCATTGCTCCTCCCCACAGGTGGCACAGCTCAATGACAAGAGAGACTTTCTCAGCCTATAATTTCTCCCAGAGTTGGGCATAGGGATGAGAACATGAGTGAGCGCTCAGCTTCTGCAGCTATGTAGGAACTGCCAAGGAGGTCCATTTCTCTCTTACCTCACTGAGTCATGAGCTGCACAAGTCGGGGGAGGTGAGCAGCTGAGAGAATAGTAGCCAGGGCTTGGAACTAAATGTATCAAGGGAACCCACAAGTGGTTATGGTACCAGCCAGTTCCCTGTTCCCTTGATACCCACAAGCCACTGGGAATTACTCACCTGAAGATCCCTCCCCGTGCCTGTGAGCACCCCGAGCATACCTCACCACACACACCTTCACCCTATGGCCTATTCCCTGTGCACACTCCCGACAGCAGCAAGAACAAACTTTTGCAGAAAGCTAGTGAACATGTGCAGAAAGTCCAATTCCGTGGGCCTGGGAGAGACTTCCCTTGAGAAAGCAAAGGAAAGGTTGTCAGCACCCAGAGACGTACAATGCAGGATGGAGAGAAGTTTAAGAATTCTGCCACAAGAGAAAGAAAAATGAAGCAGGCATATCCATAGAAGGTCTGAGAAAGCCTCAGAATCCCTAGGAGGGCTGAAGGAAGTTATTTCACTCCTGAAGTCTGTCGGTAAAGACAAAGAAGGTGACTGTTATTTCAAATGAGAAGAGAGCAACTCAAGACGTCAATGAACATGAAAAATCAAGGAAATATGATACCATCAAAAGAAAATAAAAATTTTTCAGTAACTGACCTCAAAGACATGGAGATCTGCAATTTACCCAACAAAGAATTCAAAATAGCTGTTTTAGGGAAGCTCAATGAGCTATGAGAAAACACAGAAAAACAATTCAATGAAATCAGGAAAACAATACAAAACAGGAAAATGAACAAAATGAGAAATTTAACAGAGATAGAAATCAAGAGAAGACCCAAACAAAATCCATGCTGGAAAAACAAAATTAATTTAAAATGATAGTTAATTGAAACTTATTTGTATAAAGACTTAAATCTTTTTAAAAAAATTTGTTTCATGATCAGCTCTGGGTACACTAACATTCATATTTTGAAATAGTTTATTAAAAATTTATGCCAATATTGTTACAGTCTATAAAATATTCTTAACTCCAGTGAGAGTTGCATCAGCAGAAAGAGCCTTCTCAAAATTAAAAATCATCATAATAATTTTGTATGTTGACAGATGGTTTATCTAGATTTAGTGTGGTCATATCATAATGTATATAAATGTTAAATCACTACATTATACATCTGAAACTAATACAATATCGTCTATGTCAACTATATTTTAATAAAAAAAAAAACTAATGCCACAGAGTCTACTCATAGATAAGGAGAGCTAAAACCCATGTCTGGTACTGTAGCTTGCCTGCTGGGTGCCTATGGTCTAACTACTAGTCCCGAGATTTAGTTTCCTCATTTTAAAAATGAAGAATAACAGTACCTACTTTTTATAGTATTGTCATTAGGGTTAAATGAGTTAGCCTGCATATATAATAGTGTGGTAAAACGTAGCAGAATTGCTGTTTTGCAACTTCTGAGACTAGGCCTTAAGAAGCCTTATAGTCTTTCACTTTTGCCCTCTTGGAACAGTTCTACTGCCTTGTTGAAAAGCCTGAGGGAGACTATAAATGAGGAGAAACCACTTGGAGACAGAGATGCCCAACAGACACACAGAATCTCGACCTCAGAAATGACAGTGCAGGCATCATACACCCTTCAGTCCTAAGCCAGTTCCCAAGTAACTGCATCTTTATGAGTGGAGACAGGGAGCTGGCTGGTCCCATAACCACATGTGGTGGCTAAAAATAGGAAAGGATATCTCTGCTGTGGAGGTCTCTCCTGAGAAGCAAGAGGTCCTGCCCCACATACCAGGATCCCCAGCCCAGGATTCCAGTGCTGTGGAGAGAAGGCCCCACAACTTCTGGCTATGAAAATCAGCAGAGATGGTGGCTGAGTGAGAAAGAGGGTGGCTGGAGTCTCAGGCATTCCTCTTAAAGGGCCTACTCACAGACTCACTTGCTCTGAGTTCCAGTGCTGGGGCAGCAGCTTGAAAGGTACCAGGGACATAGGGAGAGAAAATGGATTCTCTGGTTTCAGGGTGAGTGCTGAAGGGGCAGCTTTTTCTAGACAGAAGTGCTGGCTGAAGTCACTGTTCCTTTGTTGAGCACTACCCCCACATAACCAGCAGGCACAATGGGGTGCCATATTTGAGTCTCCATCCACTCATTTCCAGGGTGGGCTAACAATATTCACCCACCCTGAAATTCCCTGAGACCCTGCCACACCCAACCCTTGCACTAGCATAAACCTCTTTCTGTCATTGTTCCTCACAAATGGCCAGCCTCAGTCCACAACCAGACTTTCCTAAAATCTCTCAAAGGTCCACAAACCTCAAACAATCAACGGCTAGCCTCAATATGCCATGTACCTCTTGTCAAGTAGCCCTAAGCCCGGTACTAGTAGTAGCTGGACTCATTTCACAGCATAGCCTCCCCCACGACCTCCAAGTCCAGCAAGGCAATTACCAACCACAGATCATTTGGGTGCTCCTACCAGGTGGCTCTGGGCCAGGCAACTGAGCCTCTCCCAAGAGGCTCCAGGACCAACACACCCAGTCGCAAGCTTCTGACCACACCAGAGCACCACTCAATTACCTCCACCAATGACACCTGAAAGGTGGACTAGGCACACTTTGCTAAAGTGAATCCAACTCTATTTGAGTCAGCCTTACACATCTCATTCACTGTCATCTCAGCCAGTCCTCAGAGCCAGTCAGCCTGAGGATTAATTCTGCCCACTCACATGCCAACAGAAAGCAAGGCTCCATGACAGCAGAAGGGCACTTACAACCCACACAAGGGACATCCCTGAAGCACCTGGCTCAGGTGACCAGTAGCCTGCATCAATGGACCCCCAAAGGACAACTACTATATAAGGCCATTCTGCCAAGACTGGGAGACACAGGAGATCTACCAAATACATAAAAACAAAGACAGAGATAGAGCCAAAATAAAGAGGCAAAGAAAGTTGTCTCAAATGAAAGAACAGGACAAAACTCCAGAAAAAGAACTAAATAAAATGAGGACAACAAGATACAAAGTTCAAAACACTGTGTTCGAAAGGATACTCAATGAACTTAGGGGAAGAATAGATGAACCTAGTGAGAACTTACACAAAAAGACAGAAACCATAAAAAGAACCAATCAGAAATGAAGAATACAATAACAAATGAAGAATACAAAATGGAATTGACAGTAGATTAGATAAAGCAGAGAATCGAATCAGTGATTTGGAAGACAATGTAGCAGAAAGCCCCCAATTGGAACAGCAAAAAGAAAAAAAATAATAATTTATAAAAGGAAAACAATTTAAGGGACCTATGAAACAGCAGCAAGTATACCAACATTTGCATCATAGGGATACTAGAAGAAGAGAGAGAAAAAGGGATTAAAAAACTATTTGAAGAAATAATGACTGAAAAGTTCCCCAGTCTAGTAAAGATAATAGACATACAACCTCAGGAAACATGGAGAGTCCCAAATAAGATGAATCTAAAGAGGCCCATACTAAGATTCATCATAATTAACATTCCAAAAGTTAAAGACAACAAGTCCCAAACAAGATGAATCTAAAGAGGCCCATACCAAGATATGTCATAATTAACATGCCAAAGGTTAAAGACAACAAGAATCTTAAAAGTAGCAAGAGAAAAGTAGTCACTTATAAAGGAGCACCCTTAAGACTATCAGCTGATTTCTCAACAGAAACTTCTCAGGATAGAAGGGATTGGCACGAAATATTAAAATCGATGAAAATCAAGCACCTCCAATGTAGATTACTCTATCCAGCAAAGCTATCATTTGAATCGCAGGACAGATAAAAGGCTTTCTAGACAAGAAAATGCTAAAGGAGTTCATCACCACCAAACCAGTATGTCAAGAAATGTTAAAGGGACTTATTTAGAAAAAGGAGAAGAAAAATATATCATACATACAAATAATAAAATGACAGTAACTACATACCTATCAATAATTACATTAAATGTAAATGGAGTAAATGGTCCAATCAAAAGACACAGAGTGGCTGAATGGAGAAGAAAAGAAGACCCATATATACATTTTCAACAAGAGACACATTTCAGATTGAAAGACACACACAGATTGAAAGTAAAGGGATAGAAAAAGATATTTCAGCAAATGGAAATTAAAAAAAAAAGCTGGGGTTGCAATACTTATATCAGACAAAATAGACTAACACAAAGGCTATGACAAAAGACTACGGACATTTCATATTCAACAATCAGGATATGGAAGCAACCTAGGTGTCCAGATAGACAACTGGATAAAGAAGAGGTGGTACATATATACAATGGAATTTCACTAGGCTATAAAAACAGAATAAAATCTTACCATTTGTGATAATGTGGATAGACCTAGAGGGTATTATGCTAAGTGAATTAAGTCAGAAAGAAGAAGACAAATACCATTATGACTTCAAAATAAATGAACAATGAAAACAGTAATAGACACAGCTCAGAGAACGAACTGATGGAAGCCAGATGGGAGGAGTTTTTTTTTTTTTGGGGGGGGGGAGGTGAAAAAGATGAAGGGATCAAAAAGTGCAAATTGGCAGTTCCAAAATAGTCATAGGGGTTTAAAGCAATACAGCATAGGCAATACAGTCAACAATATTGTAATAACTATGTACAGTGCCAAGTAGGTACTAGACTTATCAGGGGTATCACTTCATAAGTTCTATAAATGTCTAACCACTATGCTTTACACCTGAAATTGAATGTCGATGTAATTGAAATTTTTTAATTGTAAAAAAAGGAACTTTACAGTTACGTAATCATAAGGATTAACAAGTCAATTTTAAAGCCACAAAAATTTAAAAATCATAAAAACTTATTTGCGATCTTATATTTGCCCAAAGCAACTGATGGTCCTTTAATTATATCAATTGGAATAAACTTGCTAAAAGTATAAATTTTGATAATATAATAAATAAATTAGCAGAAAATCAAACCAGAAGTCTTATGACCTATCAAGATATCACATTAGTAAAGTATTAGTATCATTATCATTTACTTTACAAAATTATGACATTAAAATATTATTCCTTGTATTTTATCAGAGAATGTTCTTATACATGTATCACTATTATTCCTATAATATTTTATGAGTGATAAAAATATTTTTAAGGGAGGTTTTATATTTTTGTAATTTTAATGTCACTTTTTCCTGCTTTTTGAACAAGGGCCCTGCATTTTTATTTTGTACTGAGTCTCATAAAAGAAATATGTGGAAATAATACACTAAGAAGATGTCCTCCCTTCTAAGTTTGATATGTACCCTCTCCTGCTTTAGGATTGTACCATTCCTCCTACCTTTTATCTGGCTCCCTTGCCATATACACACTGCTAATTAAGTGGACTTGTCTTTGTCCTATATATCACTTGATTAGGGCCCAGCATTAGGCAGGGGCTAATGACCTGATTCATGCTGAAATGCTCTAAATTAATAGTAAACATGTTATCCATCCCAGATATACATGGGCTTTAATAGGGGTCTCCACTGATAGCTCTCAAGGGACTTACTCATCTGGATCTTCAGTTTCTAGCACAGGGGATGACACAGAGCTGACTTTTAATGTCTGCTGAAATAAATGTACAACAGGGGACTTTGGGACTCCCTAGCAAGCTAGTGGTGCTATTCTTAGTCAAGGACACCTTCTTGGTGTTACTTTGCCAGTCCCTCTCAAATTATGATATGTAGGTCAAAGTAAAATTATTTATTATTGTCTATGAGGGCAGGGACTGCCTTTCTCATTTTCCAGTATCTCTTCAATCAAGAATGGTACCTGGCACTCAATCGGTATTTGATGAATGCTATGCGCATATGTTGATCCCTGATTTACTTTGGCCTCAAAGTATACTTGAAGTCTAGGCTGGGCTTTCCTGTGTAGACTAGAACCTATAGAGGAGATAACTTGGGTTCCTAGCCCAAGAACACCTGACTACAAGTAAAAATAAACAAAGCACAAAGATGTTTCTGAATTTCAAAGCAAGATGCCCCCAAAGAGTGCCCAGAATGAGAAGACTGACTCTACTGTCAGTTCCAAAATTCTTTCTTCCTGTTTTATTTTCCCAACAAGGATCTCTCATCCTGGTTCTTGGCATAACTACCTTCAGACTCCCTCGTTAAAATGCCAGTCTAAGTTTAGACAAGAATCCATTTTGTAGAACGGAGCAGGGTGGTATTATCCAAGAGTTTTACTGCATGCCATGAAAATATGAAAATTAATTGACATAAATACAAAATACAGATAGAAAGATAAGATTTCCAAAGTACAGATTTTCAGTGCTAAGAATATCAGTAAATGAATTAGTTTGACTAGGTCTCTCTCAAATCACCTGATAAAAATTTATCCTCTTCTTAATTTATGCAATGGGCTTCTTTTACTTCTAACACCTGTCTATCTCTCAGCTTTTATGTACCATATTGTCCTTCAACCGGAGACCCTCACTCAACTTCCACCACCAAAGGCTTGCCAAATTCTCAGGTGTCTTTTCTAGGGCTAGAGATGAGCTAGATTATTGGCTTGGGTGCAAAATACTACAATTTTACAAGTCTTTGCTAGATAGGGTGTTTGCCCTAGTTTTAAACTCCATTAATCACTCAGAAACAATTTTACTAAAGCCTACTAGCTTTCTGCAAAATTCTATAATAGTACTTTACATAAATACCACTTGAAGGAGAAATATTAGATTAGTGCATATACAGAAATAGGTAGGAGTGTCAGAAATAAAATCATTTGGAACATGGTACTCGAGAAGTACTACAGAGACAAATTTGTGTCTGTAATATTCCACTGTTCATACTTTGCTGCATCTCCCATAGAACCCCACACCTAGCATATTCTCTTCAACATTAGAGTGCTCAATAAATGTCTGATAAGTGATTGACTGGTTGCTGGTCCTTCATTTATGAATAAAATAACTTTTTCATGAACTTTGTATTTAAGATCCAAATCAGACAAGCTTGACTATCTTTCTTCAAAACTGGTGATTATTTACTAAATATAGAATGTCATGTCATCAAGAAACATTTTGGTATCTAGGGGTACATAGAGATACATAATCAAAAAGAAATATATTGAAAGAAAACCCTAAGAAGATATCCTCCCAAGTTTGATAAATTACTATCATAATAAAAGCTTATAAAATGAAATTGCTATATGAATGAGACATTTTATGTCAAGTTCCAGCCAGTAGCCAAGAACATTTTCAATGCAATGTTAACAATTTGAAATATATTAGAATAATTTTATAAATTAATATTGTAGCTTTGAAAAGCTCAACTCCATAATCATTCTCCTCTGGAAAGACTCCATTCTATCTCATTTGTATAAGCAGCTTATATGGAAATATGATATGGTGTTCCTGTTAAGCAAACTACTTTAGGAGGCGATAAATCGATTTATTAAAATATTAGCATGCAGATAGAGGAAAGCTATGTGCCTTGCAGAAGATCTAAAATTGTTATTGGGAGCAAAGTGATATTCATATTTTTAAAACTATATCAGAAATTGCAGATGCCAAGCACATTCATGATAACGTTACAGTTCAGTTATGGATTAGATATGGACATGGTGCTAGCATTTTAGTGTAATGATAATTTTGGTAATATAAATATGAGCAAACCTGTGAGGATGCAGAAAGGCCAGACAAGGTATAAAATGTATCCTGGCTGCAGCAGGGAAACAGAATTATTCTAGGAAGATGATTTAGAATTATAGATTATTCATGACCTAAGAGAGGACATAGTGACACACAGAAGACTCTCACTAATAAAAATGGAGATGATGATACATTCATTTACTAAATGCACAGAGGGAACCAAGTAGGATATTGGACATATAAAAAGGCCAAGTGCTTCTCTCTATGCTCTACGAAAGAAATATCAGTGTCCCTAAAGATAGATAAAGATAAGCTAGTGAGTTTTGTTTTAATAAAAGGTGTGGGTGGCAGAGACAATGAAAATTAGTGACCAAATAAGTTAGCGACCAAATTTGCTCTTTTGCTATAACCACAAACTCCATCTCTCTGTCAAAGAAAAACAAACAAATAAAAAGGAAAATGGAGATTTGGGATGATGAGCAAATTATTCTTTGCTTATATTCTCCTTAGAATTGCCAGGAGGGAGGAAACACAAAAATATGACAATAAGCTGAAGTTATAGAAATGAAGGCATTAATTACCTCAAAGTGCTTTATAGATAGTAAAGGACTATATGATAGTTATGATTGTAACACAGCTTTGTGACTTCCAACTTGATTTCAGATTCCTGCTCTGATTGGAGGCAGAAGTTTTCACATATCTATTATTTCCTTTACTGCTCAAAAAGGTAATATTCTCAAGAGAAACAAGAATAAGTGACTTGCCTCTAGTCAGGCAAGCCAGTTAGGTGTGTGGATCTGGGGATCAAACTCAGGTGCTCTGCTTCCTAGTCTAGAAACACAGCTATTAGAGCTCTTCATGGTTTTGAATCTGTCTCTCTTCACTCAGAAGGTTCCATCTTCAAGGTGGAAGCCACTTCATCTCAATATTCAACCCAGAATGTAGATGCTGACTTAAGACATATTTTTTTCATGTTCCTCTCACCATTCATTTTCCCCCATATAATTAACTTTTTTTGCCCTTATTCCAAATAGTCCAAATCCTTTTTAGCCTTTTCTGATAAGAACAATCACTCAATAATGTTGATTAAAATTCTGGCTTGAAAATCCAGCATCAGTTCAACCAATACAACAACCGGAAACTAGTTGACTTATGAGATGATGTGTAGCTCCTAATGTTTCTTCCATGAGGATTGAGTTGCTCAAAGTAGAAACCAATGCAAATAAAAATGCCTCTAAGAAGGAGACATTTGACTTTATTGACCATATGCCATATTAAATAAAACTGCAACAGTAATGATAACAAATATGACTTGGGCCATTCTTTTCAGTAATTTAAATGTATCTAATTCCTCAACTTAAATTTTGCTATTGTATGGTTTTCCAGTTTCTACATTCTATGTTTGACTTAGCATGAAATATTTATTATATACAAAGAGGAAGAGAAGTAAGTTATTATTTCAAGGATTTTTGGTATGTCATTAAAGAATGGAAATATGTTGATTAACATGAAAGACAATTCCTCTAGTAGTTGAAGAAAGTTATCAGGCATATAAAAATGTATCTCCTAGCCCTGCAGACAATGAGAGCCAGTAAAACTTCAGGACTTCCCATGGTTGGTCTTGGCATTCAGAAACAGCCTAGGTATGAGCAAGTAACAAGGAGGCTGAAAGGGGAATTTTTTCTCCTCCATTGAGAGACAGAAAGTTGCCTTCTTGAAAGTTTGCTCATATTAACAAACAAAATGTTTATAATAACAAATCTGAATCACTGGCCCCTGTTCTTCCTCCTTGATATTCATACAAAAATAATAAAACTCAATAAATGACAACATAGAGAAATAAGATGCAAACATAGGCATAGCTTTATCAGATATTCCTGGAGAAAGCAAGAAAAGGAACAAAAGATGAAAAAGAGAAAATACGTGTGAATATGTGTAAGCTACAAAACTATAACAGACTCTCCAAAAACACTTGTGTCATATCCTGCAGGGTCGTTCAAATGCTTCCTTGCTATCAAGGCAAAGACTCTTGCTTCTGTCTCCACATGACTCAATTAGGTTTCACTCACTTCCCAGGTCTCTAACTGTGCCTCTAACCCCAGGTGACCCTCTCACAAAAGTGTGCTTGTCGCAAAAGAAGCTGAGTATACTGTGGAGGTAACATTCACCATAAGAAAAACAATTAGAAGCACAATTTATCAACCATTTAACCAAACTTCTAGGGTGGAAGAGCGCCTACAGAAAATCAGTAGACACAAGTACTATCCTAGTGTATCTTAGAAATAAGCTGGAGGAGATAACATAGATTTGAAACAATACAAGTAAAACCTCAAAAAGGCTCTTGATGCAAGTGGATTTCAGAGAAGAAAAAGATTTGGGAATACCAGACTTGTCAAGAAATTCCACATGGAAAATAAGAGTATTGGAGTGAATTTAATTAGAAAGAGAATAACAGTAATCATGGCTTGAGCACTTATTCTATGTCAGGCACTGGGTTAGGTCAATTATATACATAATCTCACTGACTTCTTACATAGGGAAGGTTTTATCACTCCCATGCTACAAATCAGGAACAAAGGCTCAGGAAGATTAAGTGACTTTCCCTAGGTAAGACTTCTAAGAACTGTCTAAGGATGTGGTACTCATGACTTACAAGGTTTTGCATAGCTGATCCCTGGCTTGCCTCTGCAGACTCATTTCACACCACTCACCTGCTCAGTCAACACCTGCAGCCATGAACGAGCCAATCCCTTTCATTGCAGGTGTTCACATTTTGGGTTTCCTCTGCCTGCATAAATCTGCCTTTTTTGCCTGTAAAACTTCTATGCATCTAGCCAACTTTTTTTGAAAGTTACTTTTTTAAAGAGGCTTTCTCCGATTGCTGATCTAAATGAGGTTCCTGATTAGACTGACTTATAAACATATTATTCATAGCACTTATCATAGTTCATATCTAACTAATTACACATGTGTTGTATTTAAGTTCTCCAGGCCAGCAGGCTGAAAAATTCAGCTGAGCTCATGTTGGAGTCTTGAGTCTGAATTCTTCAGGCTGAAAACACAGAGATGTCTATGTTGCAGTCTTGAGAATAATTCCTTCTTCTTGGAGAGACCACAGTCTTCATTCCCTCAAGTCCTCCACCGTATCGAATGAGGCCCACCCACAATATGGAGGGAAATCTGCCTAACTTAAAGTATACTGAGTTACATTTTAACCACATTTAACCTTCATAATAATATCTAGACTGATGTTTGACCAAACAACTATACACCATAGCCTAGCCAAGTTTACATATACAATTAACCATCACACATATTTATTTGACTATTTTCCCTGCTTGACTGTAAACTCCATGAGAATAGAGACTCAGTTTTTTTTCTCACAACTATATCCACGGTACATAGAACAGCATCTGGCATATGATGTGTGCTGAAAAACTATTGCTGAATGACAGGAATAACTGCCACGTCTTGATAACTGGGTGATCTAGCTAGCACTGGCAGAAAGTAAAAAATGGGATACAGCAATTGACTATAGGGCAGTAAGCATTTCTAACTAGTGAGATTTAATTCAATTTAACTAACAATTATGGACTGGCTTCCATCACCATGAAACTACCTTAGGTATACAAGGAATACCAAAATAAGTATCATGGGAATCATACTAAGAATAGAATACAAAGATGGCATCATAAGTTGAAAATAACCTATGTATCCAAAATAGGGAACCAAATGAACAATTATAGGAGTTAGAGTGAGCTCTAGTAGCTAGGTTTGAAGGGTTTATGTATGGTGTATCTTTTCCACTACAGACTTGGTAATAACCCATCCATTCATATACAAAACTAGGTACCATAAGGCAGCACTGGATGGCAGTTCTAGTACACCATCATATTAGTATTCTTTGTAGACCTAGGCTTAGTTATAGAGACAAGGATGCTCTAACAGGGTGGACCTATCTTTTGATACTGCATAGCATCTACTATGTGTAAAGCGCTGTTGTAGGTGTTAGAGATACAGTGATAAACAAAACAAATATCCATGCACACATGGAGCTTACATTCTAATAAGGAAACAGAAAAACAAAATAAAAGCTATTCTGTTATGAATCAACACCAATGATATACCTAAATAACTAGAAAAAGAACAACAAACCAAGCCCAAAGTGAGAAGAAAGGAAATAAGAATGATCAGAGCAGAAATAAATGAAATAGAGTCTAAAAAACTATATAAAAGATTGATGAAAACAGGAGCTGGTTCTTTGAAAAGATAAACAAAACTGATAAATGTTTAACCAAACTCATCAAGAAAAAAGGGGGGAGACTCAAATAAATAAGAGAAGTGACAACTGACACCACAGAATCACAAATAATTATAAGAAAGTACTACAAACAGTTATATGCCAACAAATTGAACAATCTGGAAGAAATAGTTAAGTTCCTTGAAACACACTTCCAAGACTGAATCAAGAGGAAACAGAAATCTTAACAGACTGATAACTACTAACAAAATCCAATCAGTAAAAAACAAACAAACAAAAAACAAAAAAAACTCTCAACAAACAAAAGTCCTGGACTGGGTGGCTTCACAGGTGAATTTTAACAAACATTCAAAAAAGAACTGATACCTATCCTTACCAAACTATTCCAAAAAGTTCAAGAGAAGAGAAGGCTCCCAAGCTTATTTTATGAGGCCAGCATTACCTCGATTCCACCAGAAACAGACATTACAAAAGAATAAAATTATAGGCCAATATTCTTGATGAGCACAGATGCAAAATTCCTCAACAAAATATTAGCAAATTGAATTCAGCAATATTAAAAAATTAAGAGGGATTTATTCCCGGGATGCAAGGTTGCTTCACTACCTGCAAATCAATTAATGTGATATGCCACATAAACAAAATGAAGAATAAAATCATATGATCACATCAATAGGTGCAGAAAAAGTATTTGACAAAATACAGCATCCATTTTTGATAAAAACTCTCAGCAAAGTGGAAATAAAGAGAATATACCTCAACATAATTAAGGCCATATATGAAAAACTCACAATTAACATCATACTCAACAGGCAAAAGCTAAAAGAATTTTGTTTACAATCAGAAGAAACAAGACAAGGATGTCCACTTTCACCACTTTTATTCAATGTAGTATTGAAGTCCTAGCCACAGCAACCAGACAAGAAACAGAAATAAAAGGCATCCAAACTGGAAAGGAAGAAAAAACTGCCATTATTTGCAGATGACATGATGCTATAGAGAGAGAATCCTAAAGATTCCAACAAAAACAATTACAACTGATAAATGAATTTAGTCAAGTAGCAGGATATAAAATCAATATTTGGAAATCAGGTCCATTTTTATATACCAATAATGAACTATCAGAAAGAGAAATTAAGTAAACAATCCCATGTATAATTGCATCAGAAAAATAAAATACCTAGGAATAAATTTAACCAAAGAGGAAAAAGACATGTACTCAGAAATTATAAGACACTAAAGAAGGAAATTGAAAAAAATACAAATAAATGGCAATATATACTGTGCTCATGAATAGGAAGTATTAACATCATTAAAATGTCCATACTACCCAAAGCATCTATAGATTCAATGTAATTCCTCTCACAATATCAATGGCATTTTTTTCACAGAATTGTAAGAAACAATCCCCAAATTTATATGGAATGAGAAAAGACCCCAAGTAGCCACAAGAAAACAAAGTTGACTGTATCACACTACCTGATATCAAATTATACTACAAAACTATAGTAATCAAAACAACATGGTACTTGTATAAAAACTGATGTATCAATCAATGGGACAGAATAGAGACCCCAGAAATAAACCCACACCTATATGGTCATTTAATCTACTATGACAAAGGAGGCAAGAATATACACTGGGGTAAAGACAGTTTCTTTAATAAATGGTGGGTATTGGGGAAACTGAACAGATATATGCAAAAAATAAAACTAGACGACATTTCCTATACCATATACAACATATAAACTTAAAATGGATTAAAGACTTAAACGTAAGACTCTACACTATAAAACTACTAGAAGAAAACACAAACAGTAAACTCTGACATTGATCTTACTAATAATTTTTCTGATATATCTCCCTGGGCAAGGGAAACATTCAAACAAAAAAAAACAAATGGTATTACATCAAACTAAAAAGGTTTTGCACAGCGAAGGACACCATCAACAAATGAAAAGACAACCTACTGAATGAGAGAAGACACTTGCCAATGATAAATCTGGCAAGTGGTTAACATCCAAAATTTACAAAGAACATATACAACTTAGTCAAGAAGAAGAAAAACCACAAACAATCCAATTGAAAAAAGGGGCCTGAATAGGCATTTCTCAAAGAGGACATACATATGACCAATAGACAAATGAAAAGATGCTCAAGGTCACTAATCATCAGAGAAATGCAAGTTAAAACCACAAATATTCACCTCACACCTGTTCAGAATGGCTCTCATTAATTAATTAGCAAACAGAAACAAGTGCTGACAAGAATGTGGAGAAAAGGGAACCCCTCCTGCAATGTTGGTGGGACTACAAATTGGTATAGCCACTATGTAAAACAGTATAGAGGTTCTTCAAAAATTTAAAAATACGACCCAGCAAATTCCACTTCTGTGTATTTATCTGAAGAAATCCAAAACAATAATTTGAGAAGATATGTGCACTCCTATGCTCACTGCAGCATTATTTACAATAGCCAAGAAATAGAAGCAACCTAAGTGCCCAAATCAGAGAATCGGATAAAGAAGAGGCAGTACATGTATATCATGGAATATTACTTGGCCATAAAAAGAAATCTTATCATTTGCAATAACATGGATGGACCTAGAGGGTATTAATGTCAAATGAAATAAGTCAGACAGGGAAAGATAAATACCTGTATGATTTTGCTTATATGTGGAATCTGATGAATAAAATAAATTTTAAAAAAATGAAAATAGACTTATAGATACAGAGAACAAATCATGTCACCAGAAGAGAGGAACATTGGGGCACTAGGTAAAAAAGGTGAAGGGATTAAGAAGTACAAATTGGATACGGGGGAAAAGGGGCATAAATGATAGAGGCTTTGTTCATCCCTCTTGCAACCAAATTCAAAGTTGTGACAGAAATACGGAACAAAGTGCAAGCAAAGTCGCTGGGATCTAGGTGAAACAGAAGCACTACAACTAGGGAGAGAAATAAGGAATCACCCTGCAAAGGTAGAAGATAGGAAGGGTTGGATACATGAAGGCTGCCCATCCTCAGAGGCTGAGTGGAACAGAGGCTAAAGCAGCAGCAGCTGCAGATGCCTCTTAAAGGGGACGTGTCTGTAAGTGGACTTTTGCGTAATGGACTTCCTTGCTCTGAGCACCAGCAACAGTTTGGCTGTAAGGGGGTCACCAGGGACTTACAAGGGGACACTGAGTTGTTGGAGAGAGGGCCAGAGGTGAGGCTCTCTCCCAGGCAGAAGTGCCCACAGTATCCATTATTCCTCTATTGAGCCCTCCCCACTCACAGTGCACCAGACTAAGCGTCGCCATAGCTTAGAAGTCATCAAACTGGATAATAGAGGTTACTCTGCCCAGAGGATTCCCTGAAACTCTGCCTCCACCAACTCGCAGCCTCATCCAAGGCCACATCCAGGTGTGTCCTTGGTGAGTCTGGTGCTCATGCTGATGCAGAGCAAAGACTTACACTGGTGGCAGAGGCCTTGGTTTCCGACATGGCCTTTTGAGGCAACTATAAGCAAGCATCTGAGATTGCTTGCTGAATCTTAACAGGCGGTCCAGAGGAGCATGGGCTGAGGCTAAACTTGGCCTGCAGCTGAACCCCTTTCAGGACTGTGCCACTGGACACCTTTACACAAATCCTCAGTAATAAGAACCAAGAGATTTAAGGGCTTTGTTCAGTCTACTGAAACAGACACAGAACCACAGCCAAAATGAGAAGACAAAAAAAGCAGAAACCATATGAGGGAACAGAACAGAGATCCAGGAATAATGATTGAGTCAAGCAATCTAACAGATGCAGAGTTCAAAATACTGGTTATAGAGATGCTCAATGAACTTAGAGAAAGAGTAGATGAAACTCAGGGAGAACTTTAACAAGAGATAAAAAAGCATAAAAATTGAAATTAAAAAAGGGAACCAGTCAGAAATGATGAACACATTATTGAGATGGAAAGTATATTAGAGGGAATCAACAGAGTGGATAAAAAAACAGAATCAAACTGCTGATATAGAGGATGGGGAAGCCAAAGGACACTCAATCAGAATGTCAAGAAAAAAGAAGCCAAGACTATAATAATATTTAAGAAGCCTATGGGACACAATTAAATGTAAAAATATCCGTGTCATAGGGGTAACTGAAGGAAACAAGAAGTTGAAGTGCTATTTGAAGAAATAATGATGAAAACTTCCTAACCTGTGAAGGAAATAGACATAAACCCAGGAAGCTCAGAAAGTCCCAAAAAAGAGAACTCAAAGAGGCCCACACCAAGGCATCATCTTAAAATGCCAAAGGTTAAATACAAAGAGAATCTAAAAGCAGCAAGAGAAAAGCAGTTACCTACAAGGGAACACCCATAAGATTGGAGCTGATTTCTCAAAAGAAACTATGCGGACAGAAGGGTTGGCACAAAATATTCAATATGATAAAAACCAGATCTACAACCAAGGAACTTTATCCAGCAAAGCTATCATTTAGAGTAGAAGGACAGATAAAGAGCTTCCCAGACAAAAATAAGCTAAAGGAATTTAAACCAACAGCCAGTATTACAGGAAATGTTGGAGGGACTTCTTTAAGAAGAAAAAACATGTATCAAAAACAGGAATAAAGAATGATAATAACTATATTCCTATCAATAAGTACCAAATGGAAAAGAATTAAGTGCTCCAACCAAAAGATAGGGTGGCTGAATGGATAAGAAAACAGACCCCTACATATGCTGCCTACAAGAGACTCACTTTAAATTAAAAGACATACACAGATTAAAAGAAGGTTATGGAAAAGATATTGCTTGATGGACCTAGGGGGTATTGCACTGAATAAAATAAGTCAGATAAAGACAAATATTGCATGATTTCATGGACATGTGAAATCCAAAGTATAAAATAAATAGCAGCAACAACAAAAAAGGAAATAAACTCATACATACAGAGAATATTTTGAGGGCTACTAAATAGGAGGGGGTTGCCGGGAACAGCAAAAGGGCAAAGGTAATAAGAATTACAAATAGTAACAAAATAGACATGAAGACATAAAGTATAGCATAAGGAAAATAGTTAACAGTGTCGTAATAAATATGTAAGGGGGAAGAAGAGTACTAGATTTAGTGGAGTGATCACTTTGTGAATTATGTAGATCTATAATCACTATGGTATACAATGGAAACTGGTATATTACTGTGTGCCAACTATAATTGAAAAAAACTCATCGAATTGTACAATGTAAATATGAGCAAACTAATTTTCTATTATATTTCAATAAAGTCGGGGGGGGGGGAGTACAAATTGGCAGTGACAAAAGTCACGGGGATGTAATGTGCAGTATAGGAAATATAGTCAATGATATTATAATAACTATGTATTGTGCCAGGTAGGTACTAAACTTATTGGGGCGAATCTTCGTAAGTTATATAAATGTCTAACTATTATGTAGTACACCTGATGCTAATATAATATTGAATGTCGACTGTAATTGAAAACAATGTTTAAGCAATACCAATAAGAAAAATAAAGCATAGAAAGATAAAAAAACAAAAGTCCCAAATCAGGATTAACATATTAGATAAAAATTCCAAGGAAGGCTTAACAGAGAAGGTGACAATTAAATAAAAACTTTAAAGAAATGAGGGAGTGAGCTATTTGTATATCTGTAGGAAAAATGTTTTATGCAGAGGGAACAACAAATACAAAGTCCTACAACAGGACTTGTCCTGGCATGTTTTGGTTGGAGCAGAGTGAACAAGTGAGAGGCATTAGGAGATGGGATCAGAGATGAAATGGTAGAAGGTTAGGCAGAAATGAAGAGAGAGAGACATGGTATAATGTATGAAGGTGAGAAGAGAAGCATTTTAGAATGATTGGAGCATTTGTTTCAGGTATAAGATGATGGAGAATGTTAATTCCAAATCTAATTTCCATTCTCACTAAACACAAAGGAAGACTTTGTACCCAAGCAGCTTATCTAGAGCATATCCAAACTAGCAAACCCTTAATATACTCAGCCATCAAATAGAAATGACATCTTGCCATTGGCAACAACATGGATGGACCTAGAAGGTATTGTGCTGAGTGAAGTAAGTTAGTCAGACAGAGAAAGGCAAATACCACAGAATTTCACTTATATGTGGAATCTAAAGAACAAAATAAACTAAGCCGAAACAAAATCATAGATACAGGGTATATTTTAATGGTTGCCAGATGGGTGAAAAAGGGGAAGGGATTAGGAAGTACAAATTGATAGTTACAAAATAGTCCTGGGAATATAAACTACAGAATAAAATAATACAGTCATAATATTATATTAAGTATGTTTGATGTCAGGTACTAGATTTATCAGGGTGATCATTTTGTAAGTTATATTAATTGTTAACCACTAATGTTTACTAATGGAACTAATATATTAAAAATATAATTAAAAATTGGGTTCTAAAAATACTAGCAAACCCTTGAAATTAGCTTATATAACAGTTTAAACTGTAGAAACTTGGACAACTCTTTTAGTAAAAATACCATTTTAATATGCATGCCTAAACATATCCCATCAGAGATCGGAATGTCCCTCTTGCTTCCGAACTGTTGTAGGAAAAACTCATGTTATTTTTTATAGTTCCATAATTGGATCTACTCAAATTAAGAAAGAATATTAACTTTGGATTGCTGGATGAAGTGCTTCAAAATCTAAGATCAAGAGGAATTCTGCAGTGTAGCCTTACTTTTTAAAAGGAGACTCCAAATTAGGTAGAATAATTGAATATCATTAAGCCTAATGAGAAGACTGGAAATGGAGCAAAGAGGGCAGTAGAGCCAACATATGGTCTTTCTGATTCACCTACCCTATGAATGTCACCAGAAAAGACATCACCAGATTTACTCCTCATTTTATGATGTTCTATCAGGACAGTTAGTTTGCCCATTAATCTATGCTTCCCATTATAACAGAGTTGGAGAAGTGGCTAGTCTTGTCCATTATATAACTGGGCTAAAAATAAAATATAAGCTCCAAGGACCTTATTCATGGATTACCTGCTTTAAGAAGTCCAAAATCACACAGCAAGTCCACTATACTGATAATCAAGATGAGGTCCTGATGCACAATTTGGGCATTCCAAATATTTAAGATAATCTTCCAGCCAAAGGAAAGACATATTGCATTTTATATTAAAGCAAGTACAATTAATACCAGCCTAAACACTGAGAGTGGTATAAAGTTCAGAACAGTAGTAATTTTGATAGGCAGGGTGTAGTGACAGGCAAGGGCCACGAAGAGGGTCTGAGGAGTGCTTGATACAATTGATGCATAAATAGCTGTATTTACACTGTGAAAACTTGAAATGCATGCTTATGATTTGTGCACCTTTCTTTATTCATGCCTATTTCAATAACAAGTATTTTTAAATGTTACAGTGAAGACCAGGGATAGGAATGTCAGGGTAAAGGAATGATCACAATCAGCAAATGGCTGTCCAGAAGCCAGTGGAGACAGATCCAATCCTGTCCTAGGAAACCTGGCGAGTTGAAAGAAAGTACCTGTAACATGGCCCGAAAGGAAAGTCCTTCCCAGTACTACAGGAGGAAAATGAAGCTATGAGTAGGATGAGAAGATAAGCAGAAAGGAGAAAAATGAGGGTAACTGGCATCCTAGAATGAAAAGTAGGAGTTCTTCTACTATAAAGGGTGGTATGACAAACTGTCATCCATCCATGAAGTGATGGGGGGTAAGAAGAAGCCTCCTTCCTTGTAATCCATAAGCAACACTTCATGTGTCTTCTCAGTGTACTTATGAAGCACCAATAACTCCACCTGAGCAGGGTTCAGTTCTATTTCTGGAGGCATCAAGTCAGTGTCTGAAAGCACAACATTTACTTGATATTTCTTTGTCTTATGGTGGGTCATAGTCCTCGTAGAAAAACACATTCCAAAGTGGCAGAAGCTGCAGAGCTGCAGAACTCAGTGGGGCTAAATCAGACACCACCACCTCACCATATTCATAAACACAAAGAGGATCTGTCTCACTCCCTATCTTTTTGAAAGGTTTGAATACTTCACTAGGAAAAAGGGTATCTATTACATGACCTCCTGTGTGGCAAAACATGGTAAGTTGCAGGAACTGCCTACTTACCTGCAAGCCCTTCAAATCTTTTCATACGGTTCATGAGAACACTCCTAAACGCCCAAATTCCTTGCCATTCATACACACGACCACCAAATCATTGAACTAAACTATGGTATTTGGGTCTATAATTGCCCACCTACTCATTAGGATTCATAATGACCGGTTTCGTTTTCACATCCTGTTTACATCACTTCACCTATATTTTCCTCCATGTACTGCTGCTCTCTATCTTCCTAAATTTGACTCAATCTTCCTACCCGTTCCCTTCTAAACTCTTGGGAACTTGTTTTCCTATTCAATCTATTCTTTATATCTTCAACTCCTTTCCAGAACCATCCGTCTACCTCCTCTACCTTAATTGAGACCTGCTTGTCACATGACATGTAATGTCAAAGATGAATATTTTTTCTCATTAATCCCAGAGCCAGGACAGCCTTATTCCTCACTGCTGTATAAAAATCGTGTCTCTTCTTTTCTTTCAAATCCTAAGCTCCTTTAAAGTTCATGCCTTCAAACAAAACCACTTGCCTACCTCTTAAGTTGCTGCCAACTACTGACCTCCAGGGCCCTTCTTCATCCATTAAAGGCTTTGGCTATGGTTCTCTAGCATCATTTCCATTTAATGTTCCAGTCATAATGTTTAGTGATGTCAAAACACATACACGGAATGTCAAATACCCTAGATTACAACTTCCTGCAGTCCTCTCTCCCTCCACCTCACCTCAGTCACTCACTCCCAATAGGCACTTATTCAAGTTTAGTAATTACCAATGACTGTACCGCTTCTGAAGTTTTGGTTTAAAT